>JANTBZ010064526.1:0-22650 GCA_024741255.1 Exechia fusca | reverse complement strand
AGCGCTAATTTAATCTGTGATATCTAGAAGAGTTTATTCTCGTCCATTTGAGTATTCACACATTGTTATATGTCAGTTAAGTTGTCCTTCGAATCGAGGACAAAATACTTTTTTTTTATTGGGAAAAATATTCGTTTTCACTCCCAAAACACAATGTCTAGATTTCGTGTGTGGAATACAGCCTATAACTTTTCACTCGATTGGCCTAAAATAATGTGTACACATTGTGTGAATACTCAAATGAAAGACAATGAAATTGTCTACAAATCCTCGTCTTCGAAAAAAGACTTATATTTGCTGGGCGTTAAATTTCACGACAGATAACGCTGAGAATTTGTTTTCATCTTCAAACCAACAAACATGCCAATTTCAGAAAATCTGCTCTATAACTGTTGAGATTTCTAAAAGATATTGAAGCGTAAATCGATAATGTTAACCCATGTTGCAAGGGTATCTAAATCGGAAATGTCCTTCTAATTGTTATTTGTATCGAGTTCATAATTTAGTGTCGGATTGAGGAAGCATCAACCTAGTGAATGATTTCTGACGCATAATTTGCAAAACCATCTACAGATCCATGGCTCGCGTCGCGCCCTCCAGACCAGCGCCGTGCGCACCAGCGACAATCTGTTCGTGCATCGGGACTCGCCCGAGGACAACCCGAGCATTCCGTTCGTGTTCACCGACGAGAACCTGAAGGTAAGGCGCGTGTTTGTGAATGTTGCTAAATCTAAATTGTGGACAAAAACATGACATTTGTTTGTGGAATCCATATGAACGAAATGGCGTTGTATTAGCGCAAACTGTCTTGTATACAATCTAATCTACGATAAGAAAGGGCATAAACATCTTTATGGATAATGGTTGCAGTTATAGACAAATCAAATTAGTTTAGCCAGTATATTTTAACTCAAAGCGTACCTCTCGACATAATTGCAGCCGACGAAAAATAATACTGATATCATGACGCTAAATAACGACAAATCGATCGCAATCGTGGAACAAGCTGATAGAAACCATGGGAATATTTCGGATGAACAGGAAAAATACACCCACAAATTGTCAGAAAATATGTTCTCGGTTTGTCAAGCGTTAGCTTGAACCCTCAAAATGATATAAGGCAATAATGTACAGCAAATTTGTAGCCATTTCCAAATTGGTTGAAAAATATCCAGAATATCCAAAATTGCCCCACCACACACTAATGAAATAATATGCGTCTCATCCTCCGGCAGCGCGTCAAAGCCATCATGTCCATCTACCCGGAGGGCCACAAGCGCGGCGCCATGATCCCGCTGCTCGATCTCGCCCAGCGCCAGCACGGCTGGCTGCCCATCAGCGCCATGCACACCGTGGCCGCCACACTGGGTCTGCCCAACATGCGCGTCTACGAGGTGGCCACCTTCTACACGATGTTCTTGCGCAAGCCGACCGGCAAGTATCACATCCAGGTGTGCACGACGACGCCGTGCTGGCTGCGCGGCTCCGACGAGGTGCTGAACACGTGCAAGGAGAAACTGGGACTGCAGGTAGGCAAATGGGACTTTCTTTTCCTAAATAACTCGAACGTTCAAGGCTAATGCATAGAGCATCAGAAATATTCTTGATATTTGTTCACCTCCCTATACCAAGTATTATGCATATGAAATCGCAAACCCGCGATAAAGAGCTGTATCTTCGTACGGACCGCACATGTCAACACGTAACGCCCCAGCCCCATTTTTTATTGCATTTTATTGCATTTCTAAGCAGTGCAATGTGAACAAATGATGGAAACAAATATTTGAAAAATCTAGGAAATTTACTTTGAGAGCTAGAGCCTTGCAAAAATGGGCGAAAAATTTGAATTTTCTCAAAAGCTGTGGCTTAAAACAATGAAACACGGTATAATGATATCGTATGATGTAGGACATTACCACGCATCAGCAACTCTCAAATGCGTCATAAGTGTCGTAATAGTCTCAATTGCATATCCAAATTTGTCTCGCATTCATGAGTTATTTCTCGCTAAACATACACTTTTTATAAAACACAGGTTCTACTGTATCTACAATTGAAAATTTGAATTTCGTCATGCGATTTATTGAAGTATTAAAAAAAAGTATTCAAGCGGTCCGTTACGTTTTAAATGCCATTCATAGGTATATTTATCATATTTCTACAAATACCACCAAAAATAAACTACATTCCGATTGCCTAATGTACGTACACTCAAGCGTGACCAAATTTATTGCGCTCGAGATGCGACGACGACCGGACACGAGACAAGGACATCTCCGCGAATTACGCTCGTGTTCGAAAACAAACTAACATTACCCACTACCCACTACAATCGTCCCCTCTTGGCCAATCGCAAATTGAACAAGTGTAATAGTGCTGCGCGCGTTCGTGTCCAAATTGGCAAACTGTGGATTCACGCTGGACCGTTTGTCGTGTCGTGTGTGGTCAAGACGGAGATGCGATTCTCGCACTAACACTTACATTCAATGATACTCGCCGCTCGGCTGGCCCGGGACCACCAGCATCCGAACCCGATGACTATCTCGTAAATTCGTCTCGAGGAATGCAAACCGTCGTCGTCGTCGTGTCGAGTATTTGTCATCGATACGGCCGGCGGAGGATGTAAATGGAAAGAGGGAAAAGCAACGGCAGCAGCGGCGAAGACAGTGATGAAGGTCCGCTTGTCTTGCGGTTGCCGCCGCTGCCGTTGCCGAACGGAAGCCGTCGCCTGATGATGATACAATGCGTAAGCGATAAACGGCGAATCAGACCAAGCTGGCTATAGGGGAGGATAGGGCAAACTTGAGCACTTTTGTGAAATTAATAATAATATATCTGGACTCATACCGAATCAAATCATTGATAATTTGGTGTAACTTTTCTTGAGTATAGTCTAAAAAATACAGTCGATGAAAAAGTAGCTGAAATATTCAATAGTTTGCGAATAACGCTCACTGTTCATGATCATACTTATAGTATTAGTTTTGAAACCCATTATATTGATGCTGCAAAATAAAATGTACATATATCACGAAAATGATAAAGGTATGTGAGAAACGTAACACGTGTCTGTGTTCAAAAACAAATTTCTTGCAAGCAGTGCCTGCATTTTTCCGCAGATACGACCAAAATTATAAAGCTTCATTCATGCATATTTTCTTAATTTCCCAGTGCTACTTAGAATGCTTATTTATCACGCTAAATTTTCTAAACGGCCTCTAGCCGCATGCGTTTTTATTCCATTTTTGTTGTCGAGGTGAACCGTTGAACATTTTGGGACACACATTGTAGTACAATTCCAATACTATACTTGCAATTAGAACTAGAAAATTTGTTTTTTTTTCAATCTACTTTTTTCGAAAACTACTTATGAGGTAAAATTTTCCATGAAATGGGGCTACTCATAACTGACGGTCGAACGAGGCAACATATCGCTTTTTGTAGGCTCTGCGACTTCTGCTTTGCCGTGAGGAAATGCACTTTCTGGATTTTCTTCGGCTTCAGTTCAAGCTTCATTTTCAATAATTCGTCGAACTCTGACATCCAAAATTCTGAGCCCTTCTGCCATTTTTAGTGCAATCCTGCGGTGCGTTTCTTAGGAGTTTACTCTTCACTTTTCGATAGACCAATATGTGGTTCACGTTCTCAGTCTTCAGGGACCGTACAATATCCGATTGCGATTTTCCATCGCGATGCAAATTTGTTATTCGGACACGTTTGTAGTCAATCCTGAAATGCTAGGCTTCTATTCGACATATAGGAAAACGCTTTTGGATTCTCACGAGAAACACAATGCTCGAGGCTCTGTCAAATTTTCACCTTGCTATCTATGATGGTTTGGAAAATACAACCTATGAAAACTATGTAACACCAGTAGTGACGCAGGGTGTATTAGTATTGAAATTAAGATTCTATCTTTAGATTATAATACCCTGGCTAATTAATTTCAAACGTAAACGAACTTGTTATTCTTTAACTCTATTTGTAGGAACAGTAAGTCACACACAAATTGTAATTTTGAAGTTTCGTTTATTCAACGTCATTTTCTACAGCACAATCTCGGGCTGCAATCCTCCACATCGTTTGAGATGTAAGAAAGAGCCGACCAGATGATGTCTCTAATGAATTGGTGCAAAGTAAACCGAAAATATGTCGGCAGGTGATTTAAGTTGAGGGACATCCAAAACTTCTAAAATATTAAAAAAATATATAAATTCACTTCTAAAATAGGCTCACTCAATGTTGTCGGAACATATCTGCGATTTCATTTCATATTATGCGATTTCCCATGCATCTAATTCTTTGGTCGCAACTGTATATGTAAATAAGCCAATTGGCCAACTTTCCAAGACTTGAAAACCTTAAGTCTTATAAATTCCATTCCCGAGTCACGGACCCATAGAAATCATTAAGCTTTTCATATTCTGATACATCCAGAAAAACATATTCGGCCCTTCGGGTTTGTTTGGTATACTGTTATCTCGCAAACAAGAGTTCTGAAAAAATCTAAGGCTCTTCGGGTCAATAATAACATGTGTAGTGTGCATTTGTGAAATGTCATGTCATTCGTTTGATTGTATTGTACCCATGCTTATTTGCTATTTCCACAATGGCTCATCTCTTACACCAGTATTTCTAGATTTCACAATACACGTATTACCGATATATTGATTAAAACTTGATCAGAAATAATCAAGTATAATTGAATTCCGAGAGATAACCTATAATGCTATATATCACATTGAATATTTTGAATATTTCAAACTGAAGCCAAACATTCCAACGCTTTCTATCATTTGTCCATGTAAATTTGTGTCTTACAACATTTAGTGAACATTATTTCAGTTAACGCTCAGATGAAAATTGTACTTATGTTTGAAGACCAACTTCAGGAGCAATCTACTAAACTCCAGAACTGCCAACCAAACTAAAACCGGTCAACTTTGAGCCCAACTCTGGGCTCTGCCGACGAAAATGCCTCGACTCGTTTTTCACTCGTCCCATCTCGCTCTAGCACACGCACCACGACACCACCGGACCGGAGACTCGCTCGCTTATCGGAATTTTCGTGTGTGTGTGTGTGTCTGTGCGTGTGTCTGAGCGCGTGTCAGCCACTGCCAAAACAGACGACCACACAGTAACAGTGACACAGCCGAAACAGCAGACCGAACGGCCGGGCGGGCGAATGTGAGGTGGTATTAGTCGATGTCGATGTGCAAGTGTATGTGTCTGTGTGTCTGTGTGTGTGTCTGCTTTTGCCTATCGGTGTGTGTGTGTGCGAATTGACGCCATTGACATTGAACACAAACACACTCCAATCCAATTGACGCGACTCGCGACGCGCGAATCGTGCGCAACTGCGTTCGTGTTGAGTGCTGCTGCTGCTGCTGCTGAGCGCGACATGCTGTGTGTTTTCGGTTAAATTTAGCCGCGCCACATCACACTCGCACTCACACCCGTTGGGTGGAAGTAAGTCAGTCATATGCCGCAACATGCTACACTGCTAATTGCATCGGAATTGTGACGGCGCAAATCCGCGCACACCAAATGGGATTGAAATAACTGCGGCGGATGAGGATGAGGATGAGGTTGTCGTTCGGGTTTCTGCCTGGCTGGTCGAGCGAAAATGCGGCAGCAGTACGTTTTACTGTCGATCGTGTGTGTGACTAATGTAGGGACGCATGCGAATATTTTCCGTTCAAATACAAATTATAATACGACCCGAGATATAAAGTTTAAACTATGTACTGAAAACTACTTGTTCTACGTTTTGTGTTTCTAGTCATGATAATAATTATAAATTAAAATTGTAATGATGCAGTTTTGATCAATGAACATTATTCCAACGCAAAATATGAAAATAGACATGAAAAGTCTAAGACTAACTAAGCAAGACCTCTCTTTTCGTATATAGACAAATAATTTCACTAATTGAGCAAATTTTTATATTTTTCTTACGTGTGAAATATTGTGCACAATTACATTATATTTCATTTGAGAATACGCACATTGCTTTAGGAAACTCCAATGCAAAGTTATGCAAAACATGAAAACCCGATTTATTTCACCATCCGCACAAAAAAATCATGAACTCGTGATTGGCTTAGAGACAGTTTCTCTTCACTGGAGTGACTCACAACATAATGTGTAAAGTCAAATGAAAGATATTGACATTGTGGACAAATAATTCATATTTCGAAGAAATATAAAAAATTGCTTGTATGTTTAAATAGTGCGTAGTTCGTGCTTAGCCACAGATGATACTTTTTCAACATATTTTGTTCGTATACGATAGAATAATGTTCAAACTTTATATTTCTGGTCATAGTATACAGAGCGTGCTTATAACATGTTACAAAAACACATATCGTGCACTCACATCGCCGCGCCTCTCGCGTAACCGCACATCGTCAGTTCGTGTGTATTTGTTTGTGTGTGTGAAAATCGACGACCGGGCGGCGGGCGGCAAAAAGACGCGGGCGACGTCAACACTCCGCGACAACAACGACGACGACGACGTCGCTCGCAGCGGTGCACATGTGTGTATGTACATGTGTGTGTCTGAAGTCTGAATGTGCAAATGCGCGCCGATGAGGCGATGCTCTTGAAAAGACCTTGAAATATAAAACGCGATTCGCGCCGCCCGAACTGTACAAACGCTACATGTTCGCGTGTGTGTGTGTGTGTTTGTGTGTGTCGGCGTGTACATACAGTGTTTCAAGACACAGCAAGCAAGGGGATGTTGCGCACGTGATCTCCGACTGACAGAGGTTGGAATCACCGAATAATATGGAAATAAATTGGTGATGAAATCGAGCAGCGAATATTTTGATAAAGTATTCTCAAAATAAACCTTGCTGTTGATACTTTCTATTCGATTTCGGTTTTTCTACGAATTATATTTAATATGAGTTTGGAATTTATCAATGGGTTCAATTCGTAATATGAGGCTTTATTGTTCGGCTGATCGGGACGTTCCTTGTTATCGGTGTTAAAATCACCACTTTTCCAGCATCGAATCCAGTGCTCACATGTTGAAATCAATGGAGTATGAAGTATAAGTCCCCGAAACTTTCCTCGAGCAGCAAACGACTCGCAGCACCAGTTTCCTTTAAATGGAAGTACAACAATAAGGCTTCCCGCGAATAGCGTTTATTCGACACGAAAGTCGACATATTGAATGGTCTTGGAATGTATATTGTTTACTCTTGTTAAGTTTTGGAGTTCTCACATGCTACATAACGTTTATAATGCACTCTCTTAGAAAACCTTCAAAACGAATTCAAACTCTAGCTCGGCTTTTCATGGCGATCACTTGTGGAACATCCCTCAGCATCCCTCAGCACAGTCAACTGAATAACGATGTACAAGTTACTTATATATACATATCGTTTGCATGTCTATGCAGCCGGCAGCCGTTGACGTCGCAGCCGCCGCAGCCGCCACAGCAGCCGCCACCGCAACAACGCAACAGCACACGAACGTATAGTCACGAACAGTGTATAAAGCAGCACACACCCAGCCCAAACACTCTCTGACACATGCACAACACAATCCAACACACACACATTGATGCCTATACACTCGAACAACATTTGAGCCTTCGTCAGCTCGTGCCGTTGCTTCTGCTTTTGTTCGCGAGCTTCTCGCGTGTCTGCGAGCGCAAGTGTTCCGAAACAACAGCCGATGGCAACAGCAGCATCATCGTCATCACAACCCTCATCACAGAACCACCACCCCGAATTTGCCACCCACCCAGCCCAGAAAGCGTCGGATGGCTTGATGTGGGGGTGGGTGTGAGAAACAAGGGATGAAGTGGCGCGGGCGTGCGACGATGACGTGCGCCAGCGACGTTTCCATCCATGTGTTGTTTGTGTCTATTTTCGGTTTCGGCGGCGGCGGTAGCGGCTGAGGCGGCGGCGGCGGCGGCAGCGATGACGACCGCATCGCTCGCGGTCGTCATCCGACAAGTGGATTGACCGACCCGCAGCGCTGCGCCGCCGTGTTGCGACGCTCATTTCGATTTGTCGTGGTCTGGGTGTGTGTGTTTGTAGGAGATTGAGAATGTGTGTGTTTCTGAGTCGTGTGCAGTTGTACTGGGACTGTGAGTGTGTGTGTTTGTGTGTGGCGGACATAATCAGCCCCAGCACATTAGAAGACTGGGTCGTTTCGTTTCAAATATCATTAGTTACATTCGAAATAGAAAAAATTCAGACCGTTATCAAGTAATCTGACATAAAAGGAGGACAAATCACGATTTTGAATTTATGGGTTGTACCATGGCTTTCCGTGTTAACAGTATAACGGTTAAACGGTATCAAAACACTAACTTAAAATCTACAACTGTGTTAAAAACTAGCCTCTAGATTAGCTCATTAACTTGAGAAAGTTATGATCCCTTAACTAAACTTGAAACACGAACAATTCGTACCGGGAGAAATATTTTATTCTATTCTCCATGCAAAATAACCGTGTTTCTACAGTATATAGGACATTTCTTCGTTTTCTTCGTACTTTGAGGCTTTATTGTTACATATATTCAAAGTATTGTCCATCGCTAACCACTACTTTTTCCCAACTTTCTGGATTTTTTGGATACCAGCTCGGAAGAACAGTACGTCTTTTGATGCGATCCATTTAACGATGCTCGTAAGATGTGAAGATGTGAAGCCATGTGCCATCGAATCGGACGGAGCAATATCTGGGGAATACAGCGGCTGCGGTAGAACATCCCATTTCAGCGATTCCAAGTAGTTTTTGTCGTATTTTGCGACATGGGGACGAGAATGGTCATGCTGAAAAATTACTTTGTAGTCGAATTGAGGCCTTTTTTCTGCAATGCCCGGCTCAAGCGCATCAATTTCCTTCTGTAGACTTCCCCGGTGTTTGTTTCGTTCGGTTTGAGCAGCTCATAATACATTATGCCCAGCTGATCCTACCAAATACAGATCATGAGCTTGGATCCATGGATATTTGGTCTAGGCGTTGATTACGACGTGTGGCCGGAGTATCGATACGATTTTTCAAGTTTTGGGCTATCGTAATGAATCCACATTTCGTCGCCAGTAATGATGCAATGCAAAAAAACCTTCCTTTTTAGACGCACGAGCAGCTGTTAGCATGTCATAATCCGCTTCCCGCAAATTGCGTTTGTTCGACATGAAAGTCGCCTAATGGAATGGTCTTGGTTGGTCGTTGTTTACACTTTCTCGAGATGAGCGATACTGACTATCTAAGAGAGAATATAGTGCTTTGTCGCAAAAATAATTTGGGGTGTCCAGAGGACATTGTGGGCGTTGTATTGCATACGCCCACAACGTCCTCTCTTAGAAAACCTTTAAAACTAATTAAAACACATAATAACAGGTTCAATTTAGAACATGAAACGTATACTCAAATTAAAGGTAATAAAAATGTGCACGAATCCTCATCATTCGAAAATAATGTACGAGAATCGTTATGACTTTTGACATGCGGATCCATTTGAATGAGACTTTTAAAGATTTATTTTTCAAATTACAGAGCTATGGTAGTAGATGACAGAATGCAATTCTTCTGAGACAAAATTGCGCATTGAGGCAAAAAGTGAAAACTCGAATCTGTCCAATAATTATAACATAACACACTCCCACACACACACACACACATACAGAACAACCCGCCCGCTGACGCAAGTTGATCTCTGTCACAGAGTCGCGTCGTCGTGTGTGTGTGTTTTTTGTGTCTGTTCTCTGTTCTAATGTGCACGCGGGTCGTTTGGATGACTCGGTGCACTGTGTGTGTGTATACGTTCGCGTATGTGAATATGTGAGTATGTGTGTGAAATGTTTATGTGCCGTGCGCCGGGCTGCAAAGTTATTGGCCGCCCGGTCGTGTGTTTGACCGCTGACCACCGCCGTGCGCTGAATGCGAGAGAGTGACAGCGGCTTACGTAAATATTATCGCGTCGCGTGTGTGTGTGTTTCTGCGACTGCATGAAAATCGCACCGGACCGGCGACGACGGCGGTTCATCGAACGCGAATCACAAACCGAATGCGATCGCAATCGAAAAAATGTGCCCGCTTGGCATAGGTATATTGGGTATTGGCTGCATCTCGTTTTGCGTATGATATGTAGAAATATAAATGTCATTTGCAAAGTATCCGCACGCATGCACACACACACTCACATACCCGTACGACATGACACGTAAACTGAAACACTCGTTAGGCTGACTGACTGAGTGTGATTAGTCCGACGACGACCAGTTCGTGACCGGATTGGTAATACCTGATCCAGCGAGTGTTAGCTCAGCGGTTTTTGCTCTTGACGCGCACGAACTGGCGCTGTAATACAGACGAGAGCGTTAGACTGGGTAGCTGGGTTCATGCATTCAAGAAAACGTCTATTGACAGAGTGATGTGCTAGTAGTCATTTCCGAAATACTGGACAAAGTGACCGATATGCCAATTTGCATGGACGATTTAAAATTATGTTCTGAGGAGACAATACAAACTCTGTTTAGTTATAGTTTATGGTACATACAGCCTATAAACCTATAAACGTGCCCATTTTTTGAAGAAGGCTCTAGCTCGTTGTAGATTTGAAGTCAAAATAATTCCACCACATTTTTTTTGTAGTTTGGACTTCTAGCAACAATATGAAATCGAGACAATTTTCAATACCCGCAACATGGACCTTCAAATAGTTCTTGCAAAATATCATGTTTGGTGTCGGAAAACTACATTCTGCGGACATTGTTGTCTGGAGCTGACCTTATATGGGACAAATATATTTCACATCGAAAGTGTTGATGATGTCGTTCGACGTCAGGATTTGAAGGAATTTCAATAGAACCTTAAATTGTATACCTAATATATGGAACTGAGAAATACGCCCTTTTAGGGCCACACGTGAAAATTGTGTGAAAGGGTTTTTACTTGTTATGAATATCTCTAACCAACAGCCTCATTTCATGGAAAAAAAAGTTACACCTCATAAAGTAGTCTTATTAATTTATTTAACAATTGAAATAAACATATTTTCCAGTACAAATCGCCAGTATAGGAATTGTACTGCAATGTGTGTCCCAAAATGTTCAACGGTTCACCGACAACAATGGACGTTCAAAATTGAATAAAAACGCATGCGGCTTAATCATTATACATGAATGCATGAAATATAAACAAATTAGGTCGATGAGTCTCGCCCTTGCGAAACACCGCTTAGACTTTCATGAAATCATCGAATTTGACTCCATGCATGGTTTTTCTCGACGGATCGTGTATTATTGGGGCCAGGAATATGAAAAATGGCAGAGTTATGCCTGAGATGTATATATAGCGTTCAACGAAAATTCGAATTGGATATATTGAACCGTTGTCCAGTGGCGAGCCATCAATTTGTATTAATGTGGTCCACGCTTATAGGTATTAACCTAGTAAGTTGGCATACAGATATAGTTCCATTCACAAGCATATTGTCGACTTTCTAGGCTCCAATGCACGGATTTGGTTCATATAAATTGTCCCAAACTGTTTGTATTTGAAAGAGCACGCTGTTGAGCAGTATATCACAAAATATCGCTATCCTAAGTTCCATACTTAAGTAATGGCCGACCTTTCACTGGGAAGTCATAATTTCAACCTTTTTAGAACCAAAGGCGATACAATTTACAACTAAAATGCTCTTGTAGACATCCTAAGTGGGACTAAATGAGAAATTAGGACTCCAGTTTTTTTGCACTGTGTGGGCCCGAGCTTTAACTCGTTTGTGCCCAAAGAGAACAATGATCACATCGACCATTCATAATAATAGGACCAAAGATAGATATTTGTGATAAACTTGTGATATTTGTGATAAACTGATATTTTGTATTGGTTTCATGTTACCAATAACTTGGTGTTTTTAGTAACTTATCTACCGTGTAATTTGAGGTTTCTCTGTTCTCTGTTCACAGATATAAATCATCAATCGGTCAACACGAAAACGTCTGTCACCAGACAAACGGTCCAATCAATCACCCAAACAATCGTATGTTCTCTATTGCAACGTTGTCTGCTGCCTTACATTTTTTTCTCCTTCCCCCACCTCGTCGCTTCCTCTATTAGCGTGTGTAAAAGCAATCTCAGCTGAACAAACACACCCGCCTGAATGACATTCTGACGGACAAGCCGCGCGATTTTCGCAGTCACAGTGACCTTTAACGGATTTCGCGCTGCACACAACATTTGCATTTAATCATTGCGCAATACGCGAGTGATTCAGTTGATAAGTCATTCGCCGCTCATTTGACTCTCGCACACACACGCTAATTGCCAATATTGTAATCAGTCCCAGCCGCCGCCACCAGACAAGCGGACTGCTGCTACAAATCATCGCTGGCGATTGGGAAAGGTTAGTTGCGCCAACTATTTATAGAGCGCAGCTGATCAGCGGGCGGCGCGCAAAGGGGGTTGATCGATCGATCTGTGAGCAAATGGTCTGCTTCGCATGTGGCAACAGTGTGTGTGCGCACAAGCTTGCCGGCGGAAAGCTTGCCGAAGCTCCGACGGTCGCACGAACGCACGATCGTGTGCGCTTGTCGGCTGATGCGGAGCATTGAACTTGCGGCAAAGTCAACGCAGCTCGCGATCGTTTGCACGCAAACGCACACCGCATACAAACACAGACACTGTTGGCTCTGGCTCGCGATTACCACCATCTATGTTGAGATAGACGAACTGCGCGTGCGAGTGGCTATGCGAGGGGCATAGATGGCATTCGTCTGCTTGCGAGATCGCCAAGGTATAATGGGGCAATATGTTGATCAAACGAAATAATATTTGATGACTTTTGGAGAATCATACATTTAACTGACTCACGATAAACGTAATAAATCATTGTGATTTCTATTCATTTGATTTTTTGTTGGAAGTAAAATGTTTCTATCGATGAACAGATAACATTACGATAAAAAACCATTCATTATTGTCACTAGAAACAGAAGGACAAGTGAGTTTCTAAATATACTTTACGCAATTTCCATCATACACATTTTATATTATTGGTGTTATGTGTTATGGTCTCTAAAATGACAAATGATAGTAGACTGGAATCTTTATTGAAATTCCACTCTCTGATGTGAACGATGAATTTTTAATTTCTGCCTAACCGCTTGAAATTGGAAGGTTGTCGAACTGCGAAAGGTTGGCTAATGTTGGAGATATTTTACAGAGGCTATAGAGACAAAGTATGATTTTTAACAGCTGATTTGAAATTTAAACCTGAGATTCCATATCTTCCACCCCACTTACCTTGTTTGCCGTTCGGACTGTACGGATCGTAGCTGCCGTTGGACATCGGAGACGAATATCCGTTCGTGATGGCGTTGTTGCTGAAATTGGGCACTGCCGCCGACGGTGGTGGCGGCTGCTGTTGGTGCGCCTGTGGTTGGAGTTGCTGTTGCTGCTGCAGTTGTAGTGGTTGTTGCTGTTGTTGCTGGTGTTGTAGCGACGGGCTGAGCGGAGCGCTTCCCGGAGCAGGCAGATGTGCGGAACTGGCGGACAGCAGCCATTCGTCGGGGCTGGAGATAAAAACGTAATATAACATGAAATTAATCTTCAATAATTCTCTAATTATAATCTTGAATACTGTTGTATAGCTTGACCTTTTGAATACAATTATCAAAATAAACACAATCAGGAAGGAGTTCAACGATTCTGAATTATCAGTAGCGATAGTTTAAAACTGAGATTTTTTCGTCATATTCTGATGTATTGTTCGGATTTTTGTCCATCGTTAGCTTCACATGTACCCTATAATTCTGTGAATTTGTCGATCCAACACTAGAGTCCTACTCCTTCAGTACATGTCCTTTCGATGAAATTGAATTTTAATCAGAAGGCTTCAGGTCTCAGGGCAAATTGAAGCCACCACCCTAGCGAATGAATCGTTACATTGACCACTTTGGCTGAATGCGCTCGAAAAAATCGCATGGAAAATGTTGCTGAAAAATAGTGTTTTTCGTGATTGGAGGCAATAATTGCGGTATCAACTAATCAACTAACGGTATCAACTAATAATTCGTCGATTTCAAGACCTTATTGACCATTGCTTCCTGCTGATCTGATCCCATCATAAATACACCTTGTCGACCTTCCACTTTGGCAATCAATATTTTCGGATGTGTTGGCGATATTCGTAATTTTTCACGTTTAGTGTACTCGAAATATATTATCTTTTTATCGCAAATATAAATCCGTTGCAAAAAACATGATTTCGCACCCAGTTTTACACTTCCCGCAAATTATTGTTTTTCGGCACAAACATCGACTTGTTCAAGAGCGTAGTGTGCGTGTAACTAACTCTCAATCGTTTGGAAAATAGTTGTACACCTAAACCTCCTATAACACGGTCTTTTAGAACACGGTCTGAAAAAAGTCCCCCGAAACCTTGTATAACACGGCCAACACTTTTAGAACACGGTATTTTCCCCTAACTTCTCGAAGTTTTTTCTCTGATTTTCATGAGAAAAACTAAATAATTTTTTCAAGCTTTTTTGAATCCTGATAATTCTAAAAATTGATTGTTTTCACTGGTTCGAAAAAAGTCGAGATTTCTTCGAGCATTCATCGGCTGATTGATTCAAATAATAACGACGTATAAATCGATGTAATTAGAGTGACCAGTGCGAAATAACACAATAATAACGCTTTTATAACGTCGAATAATGATCCTAATAAATTATTATAACAAGAAAAGTGCAATAAAACACTCACTAAAGGTATTTTTGTATTTTTTTGGGGTCCGTTTCTTAAATTATTTATTTTTATCGCTAAGCGTCATGTCCGAACTATGTGTTGTTTTAAAGGGACGTCCCATACTTGATCACGCAGCTCCTGGCTGGTCGTCAAAAATCGTAAATCAATAAAATTACATTATGCATTGCGCATCGTCGTCCTCGCTACGAACACTCACCACATTCTTGTCGCCCATAAACACCATCGTGTGCGTCCAGATTTTGTGCTGGCACTCATCGGACAGCGCCTCGATCTGCGAGGCGAGGAACGTCTGCACGCACTCGAGCGTCTGCTGCTCGACCGCATCGGTGGCCGCCTTGCCCGTCAGCACGTCGCTGCACAGCGACCGGATCTCCGGACAGGCGGGCTCGTCGATGAGGCGCACGAATTTCGGGCTGGTCGGATCCACGGCAGCGGCGATTTCCGAGTTGTCGCCGCCATCGGCTGCGACGGCGGCGGCATTGAAGACGGCCGGACCGTTCTTGGCCGCGTCGATTGAGGTTATGTGCAGCTGTAGTAGCAGGGCGACGAGCAGCAGCGCAGGCGCTTGCGATAAGCGCTGCATTTTTGGCTGCAGTTTTATTTTTGGTGGTCGAAGGTGTTCGGTTGGTTTGTGTACACCGGCCGCTGATGAATATCGACCGCAACTTTGCTCAGCGACGAAAACACAAACAAGAATACGCACAAATAAACACACTCACACTGCGCGAAGACGATTTGGATGAAACGCTGGTAGCGCACAGCACAAGAATATCGATATTCTGCGCCGCGACTCAAGAATGCTGTTGTGTACAGTGACGCGTCGTCACTCTGACGATTGGAACAACGATGGAACAATTAACATAATGCTGGCTGGATACTGGATATGAAAATAGAGGTATAATGGGCTCGACGCGCCGGCGACGATAAAACGAATGCAATTATTGCAAAAAAAAACCACGTACACAACTCGCGAGACTCGCGAGATATTTGTTGTTGAATGCTAAATATCGCTGGGATGCGCTCGATAGCAGCAGAGTGAGCGAGTCAGGTAGCTGAAGATGTGCATTGTTGTGACAGCTGTTCAATTTGTTGTTGCTACAAACAAACAGATGATGATATGATGACGGTGAGCCCATCGCCATCGATGTCATCACGCTACGCGCTACGCTGAAAAGCCGGCTTAATTTAACGTATCGTTGAAAGTAACGTAACGAGTTGCGAGTTGGTTTGGAAAGCCAGTATGAAAAATAATACGCCTAGTATTATGCAATTGATGATTCGTGATTAGCGATATATTCATCGAAGTATTCAAGTCTAGAAACAAAATGCATGAATATACCAGGGATATGCATATGGAATCGGAGATACTTATTTGTTTATTGTTAGAAAACGATGAAATATTTTGATAAAACAATACTATAATTTAATTGTTCGTCTTTCGTCACTATAAATGGTATTCAGAAGAATCTAGTAGTGCAATTTACTAAGAATGTGTCAACATCGTCACAGCAAGTCGTCAAAAATGCTGTCATGGGAAGTTGTGATCGGAATGATTTCGACTTGCTGTGTCGAAGTCGAAATATTTTAGCGAATGCCCACACAGGTCTTGTGAACTCGGCGCTATCAATTTGACATGTATAGAGCAGATGCTCCTTCACTCGGACACTTGTCGTAAATGTGATATTTTTCTTCCGATTTTGTATGTTCGAATAAACAAATAGAACTCGGCTAGGAACGATAAACCAAAGGCTGTTTCAAAATGCGTGCCCCTTCAATCGGAAACTTTTTCGAGAGCCTGCGTTACACGATATTAAAAATATTTTGAAAACAACAAAATAATATCCATATCATCTAGATCATGCATCGTTCTTCAAGTTCGTATAAAATAGTTTTTTTAGGAATCGATCGTAACAAGTTATCGCCTTTATCGAGATGAACAAATGCGAGGTCGAATTCAGTAAAAATATCGATTAAATCACGAAGCATGTATGAAAAGAATGTATGATTTGCGCAGTGTCCGATTGTTCTTCATAAACTGGAGTATCTCCATGACAATAGCATTCATTACTAATAAAGTTTCGATGATAATAAATAGTGCTTTTTAGCATGAGCGTATCGATAATATCAACCAATGTTCCAAAGGGCATCAAAATCGGACTATTCTATTTTTTGGTCGATTTATTTACCCACAGTCCGATTAAAGAGACACGATTTGCTTATAGACTGTTTCACAAAAGTGATTGTGCATTGACTGATTTGTACTGTGGAAACACAAGCTATGTATATTGATATTAGAAAATCCTTTTGAAACGTCAATAGGTTTCCTTTCCAGTAAAGTGCACCTTATAATTGATAAGCAGAGTACAATACATTACAATATTGAGGTTGTCCAGAATGTCCCTAGATTATCATACAATTTAGTTTTCTGTTGTGGAAAGACGCGAAGGTAGATGTGTGTAGTGTTGTGCATTAAACATGTAAATAGTTTTGAATTAATAATTTGCAGGTCTTCACGATAGAAAAAAAGTGCAGTGTTGGTAATATTAGCCAGAAACATGTTTACTTTCATACTTTCATATGGATGCACACGGCATACTTTTTGCGAATAATGAAGTAAAGAATAATTTGAATTCCGAAAGCGATGTTCGACTGCGGCTCCTGGATTTAATCAGCGATAAATTATATCTTTGAACACTGATATTAATGAATAACTGTACAATATGTCACATATAACAAAATATGAATTTAAATTAATAGCAATCATTGCAGTCGAGCATTCACAAGGTCTTCGCACTTGCATTTAATATCACACACACTATAATGCACACTATAATGCAATCTTACGTTATAACGATTTTCATATAAAATGTAATACAACTTTCTTCCATCATTATTTACCTGTCGATCAAATTTAAGGTGATATATTTTTTGCTCGCGTTGCATAGCGCATTAAAATGCCACTGGCGCTGATCGCAGCATATGCTCATCGATACTCATAAACACTTTGCTTTTATTAATAATCACAATTATTTTGCTTCTGTGCGCATCACCTGCATACTTCTTCACACTCTCACTCACAGCTTGGTTATGGTGCTCTTTCGAGTTGACGATTTCATCATACTATGTATATGTATATGTTGCAGGACAAAAAAGTCAAACAGATAAAGCCAATTCCACGTATGTTTTATAAAAGTGAAAAGGAAAAAACCAAACCGAACGACAGTCCTTGGTATCGGCCTACAAAACTATAACGGCATCATGAAAATACAGAATGTGGGCAATACAAATTGGTAGCCGAGTATTGACCCCACAACACTTTCAAAATCATAAACTGTGGCTAACCAGAACAATTGGTTGGAAGTACATCCTTTTTTCAAGGTTTAAAAAACATGCGCATTTGCGCATTTGCGCACTTCTCGAACGAGACCTTCGAACGGCGACTCGTCGTGTCGCCGACCACTTCGTCGTCATTGTTGATGTACATGCATCGAAGTGTGTGTTCGTATGCTCGTGTTTATGTACACAACAGCTTTTCACAGCTTGCTCCGAAGAACAGCCGGCGTGTATCTGGGCCTTAATTTTTTACTCTTGCCACACGTGACGATAGTCTTCGGTGTTCGTTGATAATTGAGCATAAGAATGAAAAAATATAAATAATCTCATCATCTTCGGGCCAATTCCCAGTGCAACAAAGTAATAATAATGTGGGTCCAATAAAAGATGCGCGTACTACCCCAATGTGAGTCAAAATCAATAACAACACACGATCTGAGCAGCCGTTTTAATCCCGGCCGAGCTGTCGAACCGGCACGCAATAACGGCATGATGCGTGAACGTTTTTTTTTGCGCGCAGAAATACACGAGGCCCCCCAGAGCCCAAAGTGCAACATTATTACGAACCGAACTTATTAGCTCTCACGTCAGTAGAGTAGATGCCCCTTCAATTGGACACTTTCTCAAAATACCCGTCGAGGTGTTATTTTTCAACCCTTCCCTCCCCACATTTTGTCAATACATACATACAACGTTTTCATGAATAAACGAACGCCACTCTGCGAAGAACGAAATTTCGAAGGCATGTTTTTACGTCGTTCCACAATTGAGCCCATTCAATCGGACAATCGGATATTCGACATTTTTTGAAAATAATAAAATTATATTAGCTAGATCAAATATTTTTCTTCAAGTTTGTAGAACATCGTTTTTTTGTAGGAATTATTCTTAAAAAGTTATCGTTTTTTCCCGAGATAAACAAATGCACAGTCGAATTTAGAAAAAAATGATACACGAAACATGTAATGTGGAAAGTAATGAAGTGCGCAAAGTGACTTAATGGGGCATGCGTATTGTTCCACATAAACTGGAGTATCTCGATGAAAATTAAACTTTATAGAAAATATAAAACGATATTCGTGTTGAGCATTACATTCCACTAAAGCTGGGAATTATTTATCCACATTTTATTCATGTCATGATATTCCAAGACAATAAACTAAATCAATATTTGACGAAAATTATAGTTTTCATATTCAGCTATACCTTATTAAAGTTTATAAAATCCTGCTGCTGAGCATAAGCGTGAATAATATTAGTTCATGTTCCGAGGGGCAATAAAATCGGACTATTAATTCTATACTTATTACCATCTTTAAGATTTAGCGAGTGTCCGATTGAGGGGCATCTTCTCTACACATGCACTCGCAACTATCGTAAGCAGAGGTCTCAGCACATCACACACATGGCGCTCAAAGCAAGGCACGACGACGATAATTGCCACACTAATGTGTGCGTGTGTGTGTGTGGTTTTAACGTTTTCCGACAAAAAAATTACAATGCAATCCGTTTGTTTATTTGCCCTGGGCACACTCAAGCACAGTATTACAGATATTAGCGATTTTCGGTGTTAGTAGCGAGAGTGCGTGCAACATTGTATATATTGTACGCATAGTGTGTGATGGATGTTAGGCAGAGGCCAGGCGGCTACTCCTGTTGAGATATACAGTAAAGATATCGCGCTTTGATATGAGGTGGGAGCTGCCGCCGATTCTCGATTGAATATAGACCTTGGGTAAGTTCTTGTATTTTTACCGTCAAAATGCGTTGAAAATAAATGTCTTCCAGATCAGATCTGGTAGAGGTAGACACCTATTGAAAATATCTACCGTGAATTTCGTGTTTTTTCCTCTTAAATGGTTCCGTGTGCTGATGATAAGCCTTCTGTTGAAACCTGAATGACCTTTATTTCATCCGAATGTGTCTCAACGACATCCACAATTATTACGGCTTCTTTGCACCTAACACCAATTAGTTTGATGCTATTGTGATGGTAACGTGTAAAATATTTGTTTTGGTAGACACTCGATACAAAATATTCTAATCTTGGAAGAAAACGTTCGGACGGCGGTTCGATCCAGAATTTCAAACCCCGTGTTTTTTACCCACTCAACATGTTCCCAATCGACCTAAGACCTTGAAAGTTTCACAATTTAAAGAGCTCGAGTGGAAGATGAATTTTAATCAAAATTTGAATGATTCAGGTTGATAGGTCCAGAATTTCAGTAGTTATTGTATTTTGTTATCTTGTTTGTTCAGAACGATTTAATATCCACCCTGTAATTATCCATTTACAATAGCACTCCTCTCGATCCAGCTCAATACAACAACGCATACATCAATTCTACACTCAACAAAATGACAACAAACAACAAGTGTATATCAACACGACCGGTCGCCACCACATCGCGTCGCGTAGTTCGCCTAGACACCAACCATTTCGTCGGACGCCAAACTGCTCCATCCTCCATCTCAAAGTGAATCTCAACGGAAAGGCGTTTCCCTACAATCAACAAATACAAAACATTTTATTTCAAATTCATATTACCGGTACTTCACATAGTATTCAACATAATTATTTTTTTTAACACAAGACTCATGATAATAATGGCAATTCGATCGCCTATTTAGTGCAGGCATATTTTCGATTCAATCGATCGATGGCGTTCCGATCCGGAGTGCTCTCGCCAGTTGCACCTTGCCCACTACACACACACTATACATACATACTCATGTGACGCAATGCGCCGAGTAAGTGGTTTCCCCGCCGCCGCTCGCTGTGAGATTGTGGCCCAGCATAATGTGGAAATAATGTCGCATGTGTGTATACCAAACAACACACGTGTACGTGGACGGCGAACGCGACTCGCTGATGACGCGCAGGGTGCGTATCTCGATTTATATGTATCAAATCACACTAATCGGAATCGTCGTCGTCGTCGTCGTTCGACCGTTCGTTCGGCGAAGGGACAATCACCTGCGCACCGAGTCGCGTGCGCACAAATATGCGCAAACACACGATGACGACGACGACGACGACTCTCTCGCCGAGTGTATCCATCCCCTTGCTGCCACAGCGGCAAGGTCCCCGACATTGCGCCAGTATAATGAACTCGTTGCGCGCGCAAGGCAAGGCGCACAAGGATCTCGCCGCATGACTCCGTTACGGCGATCCGACGAAAATACTACCTGGTTCATTAAGTCCCGGGAAGAATGATGAAAACATACATTTTTATTGTTCCTATACATAGTCTCTATCAAGGCCGATAGCCAAAATCAAGCGATCCTGAAATATCGCAATAACCTTCGGCAATTATTTGACGCTGATCCTCTTTTTTGCGATTTAAACTGTCTCATTCTTTCCCTGTAGACAACCTTTTGCATTTGCGATAACTAATAATGTGGGCCAAATACGATTAAACCGAAGATTCATAGCCCAATTCATACATTATTGCTAATCGGATGTTTTGATCGATTGTGAGTTTTGTTTTCCAAAATGTATTTATTGAGGCTTCTTATGGCTGCGGAGGTCTTTTAAGCCCCAGAATACAGAAAAATCTTATTCTATAATAAAGTATTTAAACTCGATTATATTATATTTTTAATGTTTATTTCACTGAGAAACATAAATAACTTATCTATTTCGCTTTAATTGTCGCTTAAGAGTCAGGACTTGATGGAAGCAATCGAAGAATCCTTTACAGGGTAGAAACTAGATGCAAAACAGGTATACGTGTGTCAGGATTCCTGCCAATGTGGCGGAAGTTTTGAGCAGTCCAAGATTGAGTTTTTGTATGGGAGTATCGAACTATTGAATCTTTGACTGGCTTCAACTTTTCATATAGAGCCCTCATGACAAAACGGCAGTACTCATTTTTTATCATGAAAACAATATACTATTGTTATGTAATGAGGGCTACCTCCGAAGAGATGTAGGCAGTTGATGTTGTCATATTTAGATACTCCCATACAAAAAACTCAATCCTGGACTGCTCATAACTTCCGCCACAGGGCCCATTGGCAAGAATACTGACACACGTATATCTTTATTTTGCATTTAATATCAACCCTGTGTGGGATTCTTTGATTGCTTTTATCAAGTCCAGACTCTTCCATTGTTAGAATTACTACAATGTATGGTATGTTAAGTTTTGAGTCCGCAAAGAGCTCTCCCATGCCCAAAATCGTATTCAAGATTTGTCCGACCGGCACTATATTGGCCTGCAAAGCAATCGAGCACTCACCCCCTGGCAGATATAATATCGCGACCGACAGCATGTCAACGATCAAAGCCCTTATGAACAATACAGCGACACCAAAGAACACTTACCAACTACACGAATGCAGAAGTCGTTTGTCCCAACCCAAATAATGTGGGTTCCGGCCAATCGAGGAATTAGTGGAAATGAGGCGGCCGATAAACTGGCCAAAACTGCAGCCTCTTCTGCTCATATTAGTGAATGCAATTACCGAAGCTTTTTCATTAACCGGTAAACGGTAAATTATTTTGAGGATTTTCGGTTAACCGGTTAATCGAAATTTACCGAAATTTTCACCGATTCCATTTACCGGTTT
>JANTBZ010064305.1:0-22686 GCA_024741255.1 Exechia fusca | reverse complement strand
GGTAGTTAGAAAACGATTTGCACAAGATGGGTGTGAGAGCTTCGAGAAAATGGAACGGATGATACGCGAAAGGTGTGCGCGTGCATGTTCTAATGTGCCGGAGCGTTTCCGAAATGGAGTATTAAACTTTATCACCGCCCTCGGCACGGCCAGTCAGTGATATAGCCAAAGTGAGACGACGGATGGAGACAGGCAGGCGACACGTGACTCGTATTAGTACACATACGGTACATATACGGTCTCTATTAATTTTAACATTTACCAGTATTATACATATGAAATCGCATTTTCATATTCGATAATTGTGAAAAAATACTCTACCTATCACCACAATAACTTGTATTTAGATGAAGCATGTTCATGTAAAATCGCGCTATAAAAGTATATGAAATTTTTGCTCGGGGTGTTCTAGAATAACAATAGATACGGTACAATATGAAATTATTTATTTTTGCAGTGGTTCAACTGAACATGTATTATTGAATTATTCATTTGAGGGCTTTCCTTAACGATATTTGTGTACTTTTAAAGGGTGCTTATTGTTGGTATATGATAGGATTATTTATATTTAAAAAGCCGTATTGAAGCCGTATTGCGAAGAATCTGCTCTATATTGCGGTTGTGCGATTTCATGTGAATAATACTGGTACACACATGCGCCAAATGCGACGACAATTTTTGGGGTGGCGCATTTGAATCGCGATGTGCTGCTCTGCTATGCATTAGGGCGACATGTTCATTAAAATGTGTAGATGCGTCGAATATGATGAGTATGATGAGCCGAGCCGAAATGCCAAGAGACACTCGACATACATATATTTAATGGAAAGGGAGCAGCTTTCCATTAAATATTGCATGCAAGTGAACGAAAGTAAGTGTAATTACAAACAAACATAATAATATTCGCAAAAGTCGCTTTGCCATGAAGCGATTGCAACCGCAGCCGCAGACGAGCTCCGCCAGCTCCATGCTGTTATCCTCTTATTTCGACATTATGCTCTGCGGAGTCGAGTCGTTGCTGCAGCTGCTTGATACATCTGTAAATGTGCAAATGTTTTCGGGCTGACTGGGGATTTAGTGGCGACGTAAACACATGTGTGTGCGCTCCGGATTGTTCACTTGTGTGTTTGCCACATAAATCCAGAGCCGTAACAAAAGCTCACGCATACACACACACGCACATTACATGCGAACATGTTTGCCTACACATCTACAAGCAGGCACGCACCTTTGCTATTCAGGCCGTGCTCGCAATTTATGACGTGTACGCACTGTGATTACTAACATGCGAATCTACAAACACAGCACAGACCGCCCTGCCACTCTCTCGCTACTTTGCAAGCTTGCCGACCACAAAATTCAGCTCGAAGTTACCCAGCTGAACTCCAGCTGAACTGGGCCACCGACGCCGCCGCCGCCACTCTTTTGGCATTCCTGGCATACAAACCGCACAAACATGTCGCTCTCTTTGCTGGTCGCTTCGGTGTGGAAATGTTTCGCATATGTAATTAAATTACATGCCATGCAGACACGCACTCACACACATGACACTTGGTCCAAACACTCTGGCAGCCGAGATGCACAATCTTGCTAACCCATCGGCATCATAAAGTTGCCCCGTCGTACATGTACCATACCATACACTTCCAACTTCAACTTCAAATGCGTACTATATGATAACCCTAGCATTATGCTGTTTTTCCGCCCATTCTCCGCACAGCGCTTCTATCGGGCACACTGCGAACGTACCAGAAGGCCGGATGTGACACGGACATGGTCTCTCTGAGCTGTCCCCGCGGCACCAGCATATCCATCGAGGTGGCGCAGTACGGCAACACCGTCGGAGGTAAGTACAGTGTACCGACGAGCACCGACAACGCACAATAGAGTGGATCGTTTGAGACATTCGAGAAAGGCTAGGACGGAAAAGTTGTGGAATGAGCTAAACATTATTTTTCACAAAATATCAAATTTGTTATAGCGCTATATAACTTTTGGTTAGAATTGAAGAAGAAAACATGTTAATGAACTACATTATGAGCCTCAAAGCTTGAGTTGAATAACTCCGTGTATACATTCTACGAATATCCCGTCCGTGACACGACAAGTTTGTTTTTTCTTCGCGTGATAATTTCGTTTCTTCGTAAAGCTCTATGTTAAAGTTAACTAATAACTTGTTTCGCGAGATAATAATTAATACTGAGGAGATGAAAAAAATACGTTGCATTGTTACCGCAAATTCATCCAATTGGATGAATTTCATAAATTGAATGTCATCAAAATCAATGCACATTCACATATCGACTCAAAAATGATTCCTATCCCTTGCTTGAATGGGTAACATTTCAAATATGTTGTTCAATTTATCGATCAGTTTCGGGATATGGGTTGGGTGTGTTCATCATCAAAAGTATTGCAAAACAACAATCGCAGGATTACAGATAAAAGTATGAAGCACAAATTATTTTTGTTATTTCCTGAGATCGTTTCGTTTCGTTCCGTTTCAAAATTCAATTCAAGGTTTCGACCGTTGAATTTTAATTTTCGAACGATAAGTTCTCCTCAGCTGACCTTGGATCGATCCACCCAACACACCACAACACAAAACAACGAACCAAACCGACGCCCTGAGAGACTAGTTTTGTGTGCGGTGTCACGACACATTAGATCCTCGTCGCTGTTGTTGCCCCACTCTCAACAACGCAACAACGCATGTCGAGATTAGCCGGACGAAAGTTTGCGTTGGCTAGTTTTGTGCCTGTTTCGTGCCCGTTTCGTTTCTGCACTTCCATGTCGGCATTATTCGGATATCGCTTACGCTGCTGGGCGTGAAAGCGTAACGATGTGAACGACAAGAAAGTGCTTCGAGCTCACAACAAACAATCTGGACTACTAACAATTAGCTACGCACTGCGCTCGCACAACTTAATGACTTAAAGTTTCCGCTCGGGCAGTGCTCTGGCTGCTGCCGGCGAAGAGGAGTCGGCACGCCTCCACGGAATAAACATGTATTGCGGCCAGAAAGTGCGGAGCATGAATTGCGGTGTGAACTTCGCACCACGTCTTATGGCAGGCGCATTAAATTCCAACAATACGCGCCATTCCGTCGTACGGCTCGTTTGCTCTGTGTTACATACATAACTCTTTACCACCCGCCATCCCATCATTTCATCACCCAGAGACCGAGAGATTCAAGCATACACAGTTGAAACTCGTGACGCACAAATATATCTGTATAATTCAATGGGTGTTGCGTGAGCATTAAAATTGAAATTAGCCAAGCCCGTAAAACTGCACACGACAAGCCCATTAAATTATCCATTTGCATGTTTGCCACTTAAAACACGGGACACGGCTCACGACTCTGCTGGCTGGTTGATGGTCCGGGTGGCTCTATGCCAAATCCAGCCCGCTGATCCGGGAGGGGTTAATTTCCGGTTAAAGTGGGGCTTTTAATCCGACACATCCATGCGCAATGCAAATATCGCAAGAATGTGAATGAATTTATGCGCGTGCCTCTGCGAATGTCACACGGCCTTCGCACACGAATAATCCCGCCGCCGCCGCACGAACATTAAGCCGAGCACAATTATCGCTTGTAAACTCGAACCAAGCGGGCACGGTTCTCGGGATTTAACAAATACATTTTCATAATAAATGCAAACTTCTCAACGCCACGCACAAAAAATCATCCCTCATCCGCTCTGAAGATGACTGACACATTTCGGCCCACTGTCTCTGTTCGTGTAGATGCCGCCGTCGCAGCCAGCATATGTCCGCAGAGCACGCAGGCAACGGTGGCGGAGACGACCGGCAGCATAGTCAGTACGGCCATCGCGGTGCTGGCCGCAGCCGGAGCGGCGTCGAGCGGCGAAGCGCGCGCAATGGAGAACTGTCTGCCGCACGCATTGCAGGTAATGAATACTCGCGCTCTGTGTTTTATACGAATGTGATTTGCATATCTTATGTTATCCGTTGATGAATACTTATGCTGGTATAAGCCACGTGGTCTCCATCATGTCACGTCGTGTGGTAAGCGACGAGACGAGTGTAATATGTTGTGGAAATGTTGTTGGGTTGTTTGGAAAAACTTGCGGGGTTCTTGATTTATGCTGTGTGCTCGCAAGTATAGGAACTTTTCAAGATTGAAGTTCGATGGGGTAATTTTTGCATAGTTCGCGCGAAGAGCTCCCACGTCCGTAATTTACCACCGACATCAAATAAAATATAAATACAGATTATTTCGCTACATTCCTTTCATTAATGCCAAGTAAAATGTAAATGCACGGAGCTATTATGTTCCTTCAATCGAATTAAATCGTATGAAACGGAGAAATGATAACACATCCTCTATCATTTGAATCGGCGTGTGCGCTAGTTCAATTTGACAATTCTATGTATTAAAAAACATACAATCTACAAAAAGTCATATGAGTACAACACAGTGAACCTGTAGAGAAATAACCTTCATTACTTAATTAATTTTCATAATATCGTTAAGACAAAAAAATATTTATATTCACTGTTGAATTCCGCTTCGAACTCAATCATTTAAATATTTATCTATATTATTCCCAGCTATTAATTATCGTAAGTAAAATACATATAGGGCTATAACGTTAGTAAATGATCATGATCACGATCAGATTCACGGTCATAGTTTATATTCATAGACACATTATGACAAAAATGTATTCTACACATTTATTCGGCTAACAACAATTGTTAGATACCTCGTACATCATTATGTATCACTAGCATTGAATTAAAAATACCTCGCCACTTTCCCGAACACCCCAAAAATCATATCAAGCCGCAGTCGCAGGTAAAATTGTCCAAAACATACGAATCACTGCTGCACGGAAAAAATGAGCTCGTGTAAACTTCTAAATTAAAGTCTGCGGTCTACGTGTACATGTATGCACGAATATACGCGCCATACTTTGTTGGCTGGCGGCAATGGCGGCCATTTGTGGCCGCCAGCAATGTGAATCATAAATCACATGGTGCTGAGGATCCAGCTACATCCAGCTAGTACAACAGCGCGCATTCACGACACTGGAACGCGAGCTCATTTTCGCCGGCGCAAATTAATTAATTAAAACTACGCGAGCAATGCTGAGGTGGACACGTTGGTTTTTGCTCGTTTGCGGAATTTACATTTCCGCTTGACATACGGGAGTCCGAAGACGATTTGAATAAACTACATCAAAATCGGGCACCAAAATCAACAATAAAAAGTGGCTAGATAATAAAAATCATAGATGACGTGCGAGCTGAAAATATGCATAAAGCTTCGTAGCATGTTCGTGCCTTCCAACTGAATATTGCATTCGATATCTTTCTAACAATTTGCATGGTTACAGCAATATCAGTAGCGCAGGATATATCTATCATCTGATGTTGAGGTCGATATGCAACACAGACGTTCTCGCTTTGAATACATTTCGCTCGATTGCTTTTGCGTTCTGCCAACGGGGCGTTTACACACGTAGACTTTAAGCACACTCGTCGCGCAGTGCCAACGATTTTTTTCATTTCATAAGCGTTGCATAACATATCCGCCATTCAGAACCGGAGCCAGCGTGTATCGTTTCGGTTCACCGCTCTCTGGCGATGCCACATATCTATTCTGTTGTTTTGTCAAGATTTGTGTAAGGGTTTATATGCGAAAATACACTGTCTTGATATCGGAAATACGCAAGCCGCTCTAAAATTCGAAATATGAGTTATGTTGGGTAATATTGATTTTATATCAAGGTGGATAGAATCATATGCGCATCATAAATAAGCCAACCGTATTACTGCTATGCTGCATGCGTTACATTTCTCGAATAGTTCTCGGTTCGCTCGACTGACTACCGAATACCATCTTCTATACTACATGGTTCACTAAGTCTCCAGAAAATCGATGTTCTGGTGCCACCACTCTCGAATTGATAACATTTTCTTAAAGTGCCATCTTTTATAAGATAAATAAAAACAATTACATGACAGTCCATGGAGTAGTCTGAAAGTTATGTCGTTTATTGTAACACGCGATTCATCAAATACGGGTTAATAGAGGGAATTCATTTTCTTGATGTAGCACAGTTTCCTGATGGGAAAAGTGCCGCTTGAGCCAAAACAAGTCTTATTACGTGTGGTGCAGGTTCCTCCCCATCCGAAAACAAAAATCGAAATTGTTTCCCAAAACTCCGTACCTGCTATTTGGGCACCGAAGACGATGCGCGCAGTCGACGAATAAATGTGTCGGTTACTGACAAAAACATCAATAAGTCCACCAAATAGTTTCGGTAACAGACAAGTTTTGCAGTTTAAGATCCATGATTCCCTAAAGATATGAAAACAATGTTGAGACATATCGTTCATGCGATTTCGGGAATGCGAGTGCATTTTGCGAAGAGGGCGCCGCTAAAACACAAAAACTGACAATTGTCAAAATCAACAAAATGTCGATTAATTCGATGATTGGCCTATGAATTGTGGTATCATTCACGGTATTATCCGTATTCGGCCATAAGTGACTATTATCAATTTCCAAATTCAAAATGGTGTTCTCCAGGGAAAGAATGAATGAATAGCTATCGGCTGCGATAAATGGGGATTTTGCATTTTGCCAAATACTTTTCGAAGGTGATCTATATTAGGATCACTGAATTTTGGCTATCGGCCTATAAAGAACCATGTATTACTAATAGAAAACACATACACTCATACAACTCTATTAGTTATCGTTTTTAATTATAGCAGATGTCCGATCGTAGGAGCAATTCTACTCTATACTCTATACAATATATGATTGGGCGCCTGACGTTGGCGGCCGACGATCCAATATGGTTCTGCTTGGTGTTTTATTTTATTATGTGGCATTTGCATTCAATATTTGCGAAAGTTTATGCTTACATCTTACAAGTGCTGTGAACGATTGGCGGGAAACTTTGTTTGGTCGGTATATTCTTCGCACTCCAACCAAATCTCAATGCGATGCTGGTCAGCGAAACCGAAACCGTTCGCGCAATCAGCACGTATCATCAGAGCGCAGAGATGTGAGATGTTTGTGTGTTTGTGTGACGTTCGTAATGTAAGCCAGACGCATTTGTAACTTGAAATCGGATACATCTGAGATAGGACTCCTCCCCAATCGCCAACTTGTACAGAATCATCAGAAGACGTGTAAAAACGACAAATTAATCATCTTCAGAACGTGAATTTCTGCAGAATGCTGAAATAAAAATGCATGCATGCATTTGCCTGGCGCATTCAACTGAACTGAACAAGCGAACAATTTATCATGACATCCTACAAATATGCCAGCACATTGGTAAAAATTGATATAACAAGTTGTAGCCAGCATGTAGGCAGATAAATTGTTATTCGGAAAATACGCATTTATATTTTGCGACAGATTTAGTGGGTAACTGAAATATCCATGGCAAAGACACCCGAAAGAAAGCTTAATTGTCAATTATTTTTGCGCGTCCCATTCTTGTAACCTTGTAATTAACATGCGAAAACCAGCACATAATAAAAATCAACCATAACACAACGAATTGGCGCTGGAGTTATGTTTTACGATCACTTACAAATGATTTCATACTGTTTTTTCGAACGCATCATAATAATGTAATAATGTACAATAGGATAGAATTTGCAGGATCGGGAATCGTAATCGTTTTATATCCATTAGCCGCTTGGTTTTCAAAACATTTGATATATTTCGGAATGTATTTTTATAAATATTTTCATTACAGTGTAATAAGAGAATGTTCAAGTTACAAGGCCAAGTGTGTTCGTATGTGTGTCTGTGTGTCGCTGTTTCATGGAATGTTTCATGTATTATCCTAGAATACGTTCTTAAAATTAATTTAAGCACTTTGTCGCCGTGAAAATCAATCTCTCTCATGCAAGGCACTGCATTTTCTCAGGTTGTTATATATTGCTTACAAATGCTACAATTTGGACGGTCACGGTAGTCAAATAATCGTGTATAGTATTATATTCGCTCTCGGCTAATATTATTGTACATGCATCCGGTTGGTCCTTTCATATTTAACTTTAAACATGCCACACATCGTCGTCGTCGTTGCTTGCCATCCATCTCACTTACAGATAATAACGAGTCGTGTTCGTATATTCGTTTGTGTGTGTGTGTGTGTGTATGTACATTACATACACCGATATGCATATATAACGTGAAATTTGCCTATTTGTATATCACAAAATATTGAAGCAGAATCGCACACGCCCTCGTCGCCTCGTCCATCCTCCTTTTCCTATACAAAACACTCCGCAGGTGTTTTCGCGATCGACGCTTAGCTTCATTCCTCAGATCAGACGCTCCTCGGGCGGCGGCTTCAACACATTGTCCATCTCCAGTCGCGGATTGCTGTACTCCTGTGCGCTCGGGCTGTACGTACCACGGGTAGCGCGTTTGTTCCGCGCCATCATCCCGAACACGGTCAGACCGATGACGCCAATGACCAGCAGGGCGACGACAATTGGCACCACAATGATCACGATGTCCGTGGTCGTGATGCCCTCCGCTTTGATCGTGGCCTGCAGAAAACGAGGAAAGAAACCGTGTTATTATTTATTATCAATTCTCTTGCATTATCTCGTATAAGGCACTCAAGGTTGTTATAAAATTAATTGTTGTTTGTTGGATAAGTAAAAGTGTTAGTATGCGCAAACGCTTGACCACCAATTCGCCGATAGCTGTTATCTCATGCACTCTCCAACACAACACATCCAACGCCTAATCGCCCCCATTCCTGCACAGTGCATATCTTGACAATTGTGTGCGATGTGATGCGATTATTCTGGCCGTGTTTTGCCACCAGCTCAAGGAGCGCTAAAAACGGTGGCACCATTCCGAATTTCTCCGTCGCCGCGCGATGTCACCGAATTCTCGAGTTCTACTGACCCTGGTAGCAGCGGTCGCTGCTGTGGTGGCTGCCGTCGAGCCCCCAAACGTCGGCCAGCGAGCCCATGTGATGAGCGGCGAGTTCAACGTGTCCGTCGATCATTTCCGGCCGCAGTCCACGGAGCAGGCGACGTTCCGATTCGACTACACCGTCGACTACTTCGATGTCGGTGGTCCGCTGTTCTTCTATGTGGGCGATGCTACTGGCTATACGACCGACTGGATTAGCCAGGGTCTGATGTACGATTTGGCACGCGAGCTGGGCGGTGCTTTGATCACGACCAACATGCGATTCTTCCAGCTGAACTTGCCGACTGAGTAAGTGCTGTTTCAACTCATTTGATCAGGCCCAATTTGGGCTCCCTTCAATTTTGGCAATCGGAAATCAAAAGCGACTTGTATCTATATTTTTGAAGAACCAAAAAAGGGTTTTATAGGCGTCAGGTCGCAATAACGATCAGGCGAAAACCTTAACGTGTGGATTATTTGTTAAGCGTGGAGTTTCGACTTAAGCTAGATTTGTTGCGAAAAACGTAACAAACAGGTCATGAAAATCGGAAGATGTTTGAATGAGTTTAAGTTATGTTCTCAAGGAGTTGAGTCGCGTTAACGATCAGGCGAATTGAGCCTAATAAACCTTAATGGGTGGAATCTTTGTTACATAGATGTTCGACTCAGGCTATCCTGGGGTAGATCACACCAGTCGTCGAAAATCTGTTTAGTGAAACGTGCCATCTTTCTTCGTAACTCTTATTCCATTGGTCTTCTGAAATCGCCCTCCAACTACTCGACTCTATCGATTCATGATTTCAAATCAATGCCACTTTCTATCCTCCGCAGGAACGTCGCCTTCGAGGACCTCTCCCTGCTCACCGTCGAGCAATCGCTCGCCGATCTGGTCACGCTCGTCGACGAGGTGCGCACCGAACTCGGCACCAACCGCGGCAGCCGCGCCTTCGTCTGGGGCTCCGGCTGGGGCGGCACTCTGGCCGTGCTCGCGCGCCAAAAGTACCCGAACGTCTTCTCGGGCGCCTGGTCTAGCAGCGGCATCTTCGAGCCCACGGTTTTCGACAGCGACAACTACGACATCCTGTCCAGCTTGGTGTTCGAGCACGGCGGCAACGCGTGCGGCATGTCCGTGCACCATGCGTTCCACCATCTGGAGCATGTGATCCATCACCGCGACGAGGGACGGCTGGTGCGCGAGTTCGGCCTGTGCCGGCCGTTTAATATTAGCAACGAGATGGATCTGGCGCTGTTCAGCGATGGGCTGCTGCAGCAGTTGATTGATCATTTGAATGCCAGGCAGTGAGTAACAGACTTCTGAGTTCTGTCCTTCGAATTATTCCGAATTTGCTTTCAACGTATCTCTTCCCATCGCACAGCTTCACCGGTCTGATGGACCTGTGCAAGGATCTGGACGCCATTCCGGCCGATCCGCTGGCGTCGCTGGCGCGCTGGGTGCGCTTCACCTATCAGGCCGACTTCGGGCACTGCTTCAACTACGACTATGCTGGTCGCCAGCGATGGCTGGCCGACACTCAGTTCCACAATCCGGGAACGGCCAGTGGATGTAAGTTTCGAGTTGCGTTCTCAATCGGCGATTATAGTTCTAATTTTGTATCGTTTCCTTCCATTCCAGACCGCCAGTTCCTCTACCTGCAGTGCATGCAGCTCGGCCACCTGCGCATCACGCAGCCGGACGGTCTGTTCGGCAATCACGTTACCCGCACGTTCCGCGAGCGCGTGTGCACCGATGCTTTCGGCGATCAGTACGATTTCAAGCAGTTGGCCGTGAATGTGGAGCGCTTCCGGACGCACTTTGGCGGCCGCCAGCCGCACGCGACGCGCGTCCTGTTCACCAACGGTGATCTGGACACGTGGCTGAGCCACGGTATTACGGCGTACTCGGCGCCCGATTCGCATGTGATCATGATCCGTGGCTACGGAAAGTCTGGCGATTTGAGCTCGATCAGTGAGCACGATACGCGGGTGATGTATGCTGCCAAGCAGCGCATTCAGGAGGTGATTCGCGGATGGGTAGTGGGAAATTGGACTAACTAATGGATTAACTAAAGGTGTGCGGATCAAATGGGCATGCAAATAAAGTTATACTGATGTACAAGATCAAATATTAGTTAAACGACTACGAAATGGAAAGTTATGATAGAATAAACCACATACGTATTGCTGCTTGGGTGATGTGCGGATGACGATCGTTTCTCCGGCTGCGCCTGACCCAGTTGCATTAGCCTGCTTCTGCTGCTGCCCTCTGGACCCGAATACCAATTGCCATAAGGCCAGAGTTCCCGTATACCAATCTCTACTAGCGGTGTTATTGGTAGCACGAATGTGAGTGGTAGGAACGTCAACGAAGCGTTTAAGCTATTCGTGCGCATTTGCAGGTGCAGATTTGTAAGCAGAGTGTTTCCAAATAGGTGCAAAATGTGCAGTGTGGGGGTTAGGAAGAAGAAGCGTTGAGGGTTTCCAGGCGGATATTAGATATTAGTGAAGCCAACCACAGTCGTTAGGTGCGATAAAGATCATATCAAATGTTAGCACTTACCATTTCCGTGCAATTCTTGCCCGCATATCCCTCTGTGCAGTTGCACTGATAGTCAGGCACTTCTGTGCAGCTCTCCATGCAGTAGCCGCCGTTCTGGCACACGCCCGGCTCCAGCTGACACGGATCCGTTAGGCTGCAACTCGATCCGCAGCGACCGTTGTCGCAGTTGCATCTGCACGAGAAGAACATGGATTAGATTATTCGAACTCACACTTCTTGCCACAAGTTCCACTCACCTAAACGATCCCCTCGTATTCTCGCACTGCCCCCGCTCCCCGCAATCGATCCGCAACACCACACACTCATCAATGTCCACCTCACAGTTCACGCCCTCAAACCCTGTTCCATTGCACTCGCACTGATAGCTGCCCAACAGATCCGAGCACACGCCGCCATTCTGGCACGGCTGCGACTCGCACTCGTTCACATCCACCTCACAGAACCGGCCCGCAAAGCCCAAACTGCACTGGCACTGCGGCTCCACGCGTCCCGTCTGCAGGCAGAATCCGCCATTCTGGCACGGTCGCACCGCACAGAACGCCACATCGCACAGCGCCCCCTCGAAGCCCGCCCGACACGTGCACGTGAAATTGTTGCCCGTCGTCGCATTCAGCCCATCCGCACACGTCGACCCATTCCGGCACGGCCCATTCTCGCACGTCACCTGGCGCAGCACGTCGCACTGCGGTCCCACCCACTCCTCCGGGCACAAGCACTCGAACGCCGCCACCTGATCGACGCACTGCGCCCCATTGTGGCACGGCGCCGACCGGCACTCGTCGATCTCCAGCTCGCAGTGCCTGCCCTCGAAACCGGGCCGACAGGCGCACTCGTAGTCCGCAATCAGATCGACGCACGTCGCATTGTTGCGACACTCCGCCTGCAGGCACTCATCGATGTTGTGCGCACAGTCGTCGCCCTCGTAGCCGGCCGCGCATGTGCACGCATAGTCCTCCGACTCGTTGGCGCACACGCCGCCATTCTGGCAGTCGCGCTGGAAGCACACCACACAGCCCTGATCCGGCTGGCTGCCCTCGTCCAGCTGGAAGTGCGCGTGCGACTTGTTGAAGTTCTCGTACATGGCCGAGTGCGTGAAGTAGGGCAGCAGGAGGCCGCCGACGCGAATCTCGCCCAGGCAGCCCTTGAAGCGGTCGCCCTGCGAGGCGACCTGTTGCTGGCCGCCAATACCGCCGTTGGTGCCAGCACCTTCGGCCGCCTCCTCCGCCCGGCCGCTGTCGTTGTGCGGAATGCCGCCCACGTACATAGCCGCTCCGCCGTTGAACAGCCGCTGCAGCACCGCTCCGTCGACGTCGTGCGACAGCGACGGATTCGGATCGATGGCGTTCTGCCAGTCGCGGAAGCCGCCCTCCAGCCGCCCGTTGCCCGCGAGCCGCAGGTAGATCTTCTCCCAGCCGAAATCGATGCCGTCCTGGTCGAAGCGCTGCGTGACGGGCAGGTCGTTGTTGAGGCGCCACTGCACGGTGACCTGGTTCTCGAAGACGGCCACACCGAAATAGTAGTCGCCGTCCTTCACGTAGAACATGGTGCCGCCCACTTTGGCGCGGTAGTTGATCTCGAGGGTAACGCGGACCACCGGCTGCGCAGACGCCTCGGTGGTGGTGGTTGTGGCCACGTCCTGCGGGTCCACATTGTTGTTCGGTGACGCAGACGGAGGAACCGGTGCTCCACCATCGGCAGCCTCGTCTCCGCTATAGAACGAATACTCCAGCGGCTCATCTCCATCGCCGTGGAACGTCGTGTTCGCTATACACTCATATCCATCGTCCAGGTTCTGGCACAGCGCACCGGCCGGACAGTGATGTATCTCGCAGAACTGCGTGTCCTGGCACAGCTTGCCCTTGTGGCCGCGCGGACATGCGCACGAGAAATCGTTCCATGTGTTGGTGCACGTGCCGCGATGGCACGGATTGGAGCGGCACAGGTCGTCCGTCACCTCGCCGGGCAGCACGCTGCCCTCGACGATGCGCACCTCGCCCAGCGACGTCGGCACCCGGACGTCCAGCTCGCGCAGCGGAAACAGCTCCACCGTCATCGGATACGAGCCGTTCGACACCTGCACATCCTGGATGATGCCCTTGAAGTAGGCTGATGCCGGTGGTGGTTCGACGCCAGCGGCAACGGGTGGCGGACCTCCCAAGTACAGGACGTCGGCGTCCAGCAGGCCGATCGACGAGAGTGTCTTGCGGAAGTACTCGGTGCCGTTGATCTTGACCTGCACCAGCGTCGAGTTGCGCACCACCTGGATCATGTGCGTGTAGCCGTTGTCCAGCCGATTGCCGCCGACCGGCTGCTCCTCGGGCGTGCCGTTCAGCTGGATGCGCACCAGCAGTTCGCCGCTCTGCAGCTTCGCCGAGACGAACGACTGCTGCTGCTGTTGCTGCGTCCCAGACGATTCATTGGTGCGCTCCGCCGGAGCGCTGCCCATGTAGAACACCTGGCCGGTGGGCTGGCGCGTCCGGATGAACATGGAGATATCAAACACCGAGCGGACGACGCGTCGCGCCACATCCGTCACATTGACCACCACCGTCGCCAGCGTGGCGTTCTCATGTCCGAACGTCGCCGCGGTGATGTTGAACTGGCAGCGCTGCCCCAGATGCGGGCGCTCGCAGACGCACGAGAACTCGTGCCACTCGTCGATGCAGTGGCCGCTCGAGTGACAGGGATTCGGGTCGCACTGGTTGGTGCGCGGACAGCCGCGCTCCACGTTCTGCAGCGTCTGGTTCTCGTTGGCCTCGTGCGGGAACACCCACTGGTCGTTGATGACGACGTCTTGCATGCAGCCGACGAAACTGGACGGTTCGTGCCGCAGATGGCGCAGATACGAGCTGAGATGGGGAATCGTGCCGCCCAGATAGGTGACCGGGAACGTGGTGTAGGCGTTCGCCGTCGAGTTGTTGCCGCCGTTGTCGTAGTAGGTGATCGGATAGATGGTCGTCTCCTCGTTGGCCGACAGCAGCAGGTGCGAGATGTTGATGGAAACGAACACCTTATGCCACAGCGAATCGTTGAGCGAGGCGCCAATGAACACGCCCTCCCATTTGTTTAGCAGCGACGAGTGCAGATTGAGGCGACCGTGCACCAGCTCCAGAATGTAACTGCCCGCCAGGCCGTTGCTGCCGAACACCAGCCGGCCGTTGGGCAGCGTGGTGCGGAAGCGGAAGTTGATGTCGTAGCCCTCCGAGCGGCTGGTGTTGACGGTGAGCAGCGACTCTTTGGTCAGCGACATGGTCGTCTCCTTCTCGCACTGGTCGCCCTGGTAGCCGTCGCCGCACGAGCAGTTGAAGCGGTGCGTCACCTCGTTCTCCAGCGACGGGCTGCAGGTGCCGTTGTTCTGGCACGGCTGATCGCGGCAGCCGGTCAGCTGGATGGAGCAGTTGAGGCCGCCCCACTCGTTGTCGCAGTGACAGTGATAGGCGCCGACGCGATCGAAGCACTGGCCGTGCAGGCAGGGGGCGTATCTGGAGTGGAAAAGGTAGTTGTGTGGTTATGTTTGGAAGGTAACAGCGCATTGAAATACTAACCTCTCGCACTCGTTGATCTCCACATCGCACAGCTTGCCCTCGTACCCATGCGTGCAATTGCACGTAAACTGATCGATGCCATCCAGACAGGTTCCATGCACGCACGGACTATTCCAGCAGTCGTCAATGTTAGTCTCGCAGTTCGGACCGATGATGCCCTTAATGCACTGGCACTCGTATCTAGCGGATGAAATGGGCGATGTATGACATAATGAACGAATGAACGACATGCTCTCTACAAGCTCTCCCACAATGAATTCCCACTTACCCAGCCGCCAAATCATACGAAAACGGCTTCGTAAACCACTCGGGCAAATGCGACTGATCCTCCATCTCGTACAGCGTCCGGTTCGAATGCTGGTAGCACGTCCCATTGTACTGGCACGGCGACGACTCACACTCGTCAATATCGATCTGGCACATCTTTCCCCTATACCCGGGCACACATTCGCACAGGAAATCGTTCACCTCGTCCACGCACGTCGCATTGTTCACGCACGGCTGCGACTCGCACTCATCGATGTTCACATCGCAATGCTGCCCCGAGTATCCCGTCCCCGAGCAGTTGCACGTGAACCCATTCAGCAGATCCGTGCACTGTCCGCCATGCTTGCACGGCACCGGCGCACAATCATCGATGTCCACCTCGCAATTGCGTCCCGTCATCCCCGGTACACAGCGGCACGTGTAGTTCGCCTCCTCGTTCACGCACGTCGCCCCGTGCGCGCACGGCTGACTCAGGCACTCATCGATATCCGTCTCGCAGTCCTTGCCCTCCCAGCCGGGCGGACACACGCACTGATAGTTGTTCACCTGATTGATGCACGTCGCCCCATTCTGGCAAGGCTTGGTCAGGCACTCGTTCACGTCCGCATCGCAAAACAGTCCCGTATAGCCGGGCGTACAGTAGCACTTGAACGTGCCCGTCTGGTTGACGCACACCCCGAAATGACAGCGATTGGCGTCCGTCACCGACGGCGAGCACTCGTACACGTTGCGCTCGCACAGCGTCCCATTCCAGCCGGCCGCACACTGACACTGCTGATGCTGGCCGTCGCGCGACGTCACGCACAGGCCGCCGTTCTCGCACGGCTGCACCGGGCACGGCGTCTGCTCCAGCGAGCAATTCACGCCCTCCGGACAGATGCACTTGCCGCCGAAGCAGACGTACGGCTTGGCGCACGTCGCCGAGCTGCACGGCTCCACGCGCTCACAGTGTTCGCCCTCGAAGCCGGCTGCACACACGCATGCGGACGCTCCGCCACCGCTCTCTGCGCCAGCTGGCGCCTCGCACACTCCCCCATTCAGACACTCGCCGCCACAGTCACCAGCGCTCGCCGCTCCCGCCGTCGCACTGCGATCCACATCGCATCGCGTGCCCGTCGCATCCGCATACCCATTCGGGCAGATGCACTCATACCTGCCGCCCGGCTGATCGACGCACGTACCGCCCGGCTCGCACGGATGCGAGGCGCACTCGCTGATGGCGTCCTCGCAGCGCTGCCCACCGTAGCCTGCCGGGCAGATGCACGTGAATGAACCGTACGTGTCGTAGCACTTTCCGCCATGCAGGCACATGGCACCGCCGCCGGCTGACGAGGACAGACACTCATCGACGTTGATGTCGCATACGGCTCCGACGTATCCGGTGCCGGTGCAGTCGCAGCGGAAGGAGGCCACTCCGTCGATGCAGCGACCGCCATTCTGGCACGGCTCCGAAGCGCAGTCGTTCAGATCCGTCTCGCAGCGACGGCCCGCAAAGCCAGCAGCACACACGCACTCCAGTTCCAGGCCGTTTCCGCCGTCCGCCGCTGCCGAAGCCGGCGGTGGCCGACAGGTCGCGTTGTTCAGGCACTGATCGGCGCACAGCGGATGCAGCGTGATCTCCGTTTCGCAGTGGTCGCCCACATAGGCGGGACCGCAGCTGCACGAGTAGTTGCCGTGGCCGTCCTCCTCGCACAGGCCGTCGTTCTGACAGGGCTTGGCAACGCAAGGCGGACCCGTGTCCACCTCGCAGTTCTTGCCCGTGTAGCGAGCGGTGCAGTGGCACTCGTAGCCGTTGACGCGCGACGTGCAGCTGCCGTGCTGCATGCACGGATCTGTGAGGCAGTGGTCGACGGGCGGCTGACGCAGAGGAACGTCCAGGATGTGCGAGCAGTTGCCGGGCACCATCGGGCAGGGGCCGAACAGCACCGATTGGTCGGTGTTCTCGTCGAGCGTGGCGAAATTGAAGCCGGGCCCGTGGAACAGGCAGCCGGCGTAGTTCTTGCCGAGCAGCAGGATGGCGGCGTTGTTACGGATGTCCTGGTCGGTGAGCAGGGCCGAGTTGTAGGTGGCGTTGGCTGATGGGCGAGGGATAAGGGATAAGTAATCGAGTTATCTTGCGCTCGTTAAAAAAAACTCACCCAAAATGGTCGATATCGTCTTATCAACGATCAGATTCAGATTGCCCAACTGGTACTGGAACTCGAGCGTGTGCCACTGGTTGTCTAGCAAGCGCGCTGCGATCCGTGACTCTAGTTTCACCGTGTTGTTGACGCGATAGACGATGCGCACAAAGTCCGTCTCGACGGTGGTCGCAAACTGGTGCTGGTTGAGTGATTGCGAGAGGATTTCGCCGCCTTTGCAGGTGCGAAAACTGATGGCCGAATGACCCCACACGGGCATCGGATCGCCCAGCCGAATGTAGTTGCTGCCATCGAAGTAGGCTTCCGTGTACTTGACCGATGTGGAGACGGTCGTTGTGGTGCCCGAATGAGCGGCGTCCGCAGCCAGGTTGTGTGTGAGAAACAGTGCTGTGAGGAGGGAAAATGCGATCAGAAATATAGGCATTGCGAATAAATGCTGTCGAATTGTCATCGACTATAAACGGTTATTTGTATTTTGAATTGTGTACAGAAAGCTGCAACAATGCGTAAATCGGTAACGGATGCCCCGCCTCAGCGGAGGATGTCCAAGCAGCCGGTCGTGACCAAAGGAGAGGTCTGGTCAGTGGCTGATTACGACAAAATGGACCAGAAACGAACGCATATGCAAGAGAGTAGTCGAAACAGATTGGCTGAAGCTAAAAAAGGGTAATGACAAAATACCTTGATTTCTTTGCATCGAGTCATGTGAATAATTTGTATAGGCTTTTGGAACATCGAGAAGAAGAACGGAATGTGCTCGACAAACGACTAGAGGACAACGAGAAAGCGCTGAAACAAGCTCTGAAAGAAGGAAATGAGTTTTTGGACAACATCAAAATAAGTGTTGAGAAACGTTTGGTCGACCGCAGGAAGTTCGAGCAACAGAATGACGAGAGTAAGTCGATAGGTCCTGATTTATATATTCCAGAAGTTAATATCCTTCCGTCTTTCAGAAATAAAGGAATACGTTGCCAACAATGCCGAAATTTGCGACGCTAAATTCGACGAAATCTCCGAACGTTTCGCCGACATCCGCGTCTTCGTCGACGACACAGAGCGTCTGCCCAAAGCCCTGGACAAACAGAAACGCAACATTGCCGCCCTCGTGGCCGTCAAAGACGAGACCATCGAGAAGCTGCAAGACGAATTCCGTCGACTCGAATCCGACTACGACTTCCACATACTCAAGCAACGCAACGACATGCACATCCTGTACGAGCGCATGAACAACCACGTCGAGGCGATGCGCACCACATTCGCTCACTACCTGCAACTGCTGCAGGACACCGTTGACTCGGAGCGCGAGACCCTGCAGCTGACCGTGCGTCGCAAATTCAACGACATGCACAGTCGCGTCGACGAGAATCTGACCAGCAAGCACCGCGTCGAACAGGAGAAACGCGCCTTCTACGAGGAGCAGCTGGCACGCGTCCAACTCGAGCACGTCGAAGCGACGCGCGCCTCACGCCTGCAGCTCGAGCTGGACGAGCAAAACGTCCATCTGCAGCTGCAGCAGTTGCGCGCCACGGCCGTGCTCAATGCCACCAAGTTCGACTACAACTTGCAGATTCTGACGCGGAAGGCCGAAGAGAACGTGACCATACGCAACCAGATGAAACGCAAACTGGCCGAGTGTCGCGATACGGTGAGCGCGCTGCGCAAAAAAATCGCCGACATGCAAGCGAAATTCGAAGAGTCCTCCGTGCGATGCCAGAAAGACGTGCAGCTGTTCCACGACTGCTTCATGGACCTGGAGAAGCGTTCGGACCGATATGCGCGCATCAACGAGAACAAATTCCAGACGGTGTGGCGCATGAACGAGGAGGAGGCGAGTGCGCTGCTGAAGCGCGTGCTGGCCACCGACCGAGTGCTGTACGAGCAGCAGCTCGGTCTGTCGTGGACGGAGCCGAACGTGAAGCTGCTGCGGAAAGATGAACTCTACTCGTACCGCGATGCCATGCTGTTCCTGCACGGCGATGCCGATCACGATGGCAAGCCGCAGAAGCCGCCCGAGCATGCGGAGATCGTGGAGCGCTTGCTGCCCGCCGACAAGCGCACCTACGGCGCCCAGATGCTAGCGGACACGCGCGTTCTGCGCGTCATCCTGCGCCAGATCACCGAGGAAACGGACTTTCTGGTCGAGCAGAAACTGATGAATCTGCTGCGACCGTACATCAAGTCGGAGAAGCTGCAAATCGTCCAGATCGATCACATCTTCCAGGCGCTCGGCATCCAGAGCATGAAGGACGTATCGACGTTGATCCAGCATTTCGTGCCGTACACCTGGTGCATGGTCTGCTCGGACTGCATGACGGATAGGCGAAACCTCAACACAGAGCGTCGTCGGTCGTCGTCGGCGCGCCACAGTCACCGGTCGGAGCGGAAGCGATCGGTCAGAGAGTCTGAGCGATTCTCGGTTAGCGTTCCCACTACGGCGCGGAGCAGCGACCAATCCGAGGGATTGACCACACGCGATACGACCGCGCGAATTGTCGAATGGAAAATCGACCAACGCCAGAAAGCCGAAGCCGAGCTGAACCGAACGATTGCGGCCCAACGGCAGACGATCATCCGGCTGGACAGTGAGGGGAATATCCAGGACGAGACGGACATCAGCTTTCTCGATGACGTCAGCCGATCAACAATGGACATGTCGCCCACATCTCAGGAGAAGGCCGAAGCTAGTGCAGTGTCTCAACTGAATCTCGATTCGATGCGGGTGACGCAGTGCGAGCATCACACGCTCGTCGTGGAGGCCGGCTGCGTGCTGGCCGCCCTGCGCTCGTACGTGCGCACCAATCTGAATGCGAACGTTCGCGTGCCGGTGGGCGGCATCGGTGGACGGTCGGAGGCGACCACGATGGCCGAGCGGCTGTCGTGCATTCGCAGCACCGTTTCTCGACTGCTCAATGCAGACGATGTGGAGCTGTTTTGGAGACGCTATCGCGAGGCGTTCAACGCCAAGCATCGACATCTGTGGGACTCGCTGGAGATCGGGCTGAAGGAGTATCTGCTGGTGCTGAAGCGACGCGAGAAGCTGGACAAGGAGTGCCAGCATTTGCGGCAGCAGAACGCCGAATTGCGGCACATGTTGCAACCGTATCTGACGCAAATGCACAGGAATGGATAGATGACCGCATATCACATATTTGGCATTACTCTTTGGCTTTGGTTTGGAGCATCGAACATCGCTATTATGTGACCGCAACGTGTTATTTGCGGATATCTCGGACACTCGAAACATATACACAAACAGACACCGAAATGCACTAACACGATGACATAAAGAAACCCCGACTTGTGTATGTTATTGATTTAGTTGCAGCGAGGTGAGCGCGTCTCTCGGTCGTTGCGACACCGCAAGAACGCGCGCGATACGCGATTTAATGTCAGGGACGTTTTCATTTCTTGTTGCCATTGCTGTGCTGGTCGCTTGGTCGTCTTAAACGTCCGGTTGTTTTGTCGTCATGCCAAACGAAATTTCGTTAGTGCTTTCGTCGTTCCTAGAATTCACCGTTGCTGATCGTGTGCACAAATGAAAACACTGATATCTCGGAACTAACCGCGCAGAGCGCATAGCATTGTACTACATGGGCTGATTAGTCTTGAGACTACCTATGAAGGAACAATATTTCTGTTTAAGACAAAAAGTATTATTTATCATTGTCATATTTATAGCCAGCCATAAATAATCTTATCATCGAACTGTCATTATTTTATCAGTAATTGAATTTATTTTAACACGCGAATCGACATATCCTGAATCCTGACAAATGGAGAATTTATTTCTAGTGTAAAAATACTGTTTTCTGCTCTGCCACAGATGAATAGAATTGTCACAATTTTGTTTTATAATTCGGTACCAAAGACGATGCGCGCATAAAACGCAATAATGGGACAGTTATCGACAAAAACATGATTATATGAACTAAATATTGTGCTCGACCTTGCTGTTACTGTTACTCTAAAGATATCGAAACATATATTTCCACGTATCTTGCTTAAGTTTTTGGAGATGAGAAAACTCTTGCTGTTGGCACAATGACTGCCGCAAAACACGCACTTGAACCAGATAAAATCGTGTTGAAACTTTGGAGCAGTGTTAGTGTTTAGGACTGACCGAACGCGATTAGGCTAAATTTGTTGACAATTTTTTGACAATATATAAATTTTGTTCCAAATTTCTACACTCTGGATTTCAATCAGAAACCAATCAGAAACCACAGAGTGCGACGAACCCTATTCATCGTATACAATTAGCAACAGTAGGATTATGTCTGTATTTCGGGACAAAATAGGATTATTCTTCATAGATTGCCTTGAACATATATGCCTTTCGTTTTTGTAGCATACCTATTAAATCCGAAATGGCCAAAACTCATGAGGGGTAAAAACCCAAACAAACAATACGCAATACAATACAGCCCCATCAACTGTATTCTTTGGATTTGGCCTTCAACGACTACTATTTATTTCCAATTGGAAGAAAATGCTCAAGGCAAAGAGATTCGATTCGAAGTATGGAGTCGAATTCGAGAATAAAGAGCATTTTGCTAAGGTAAGCTGCGAATACATTTCGAAAGGGATCGAGTTTTTACAGGACCGCTAAATTAAGGATATCGGGCTAAAATGTAACTATTTATAAGAATACAACAAGTTTTCATCTGAAATGTTGGTCCTTCATAGCTAGTCTCATTACTTATCAGCCCATGTAGTATACGTTCAAAGTCACATCAATTCACACGCAAATCCAGCAAACGGTTCGCCGTTTAGACCGACGCGCAACATAGTCACGCGTACACAGCAACAACCAGTTCACAAACTGTGTCTGTGTGTATACGCATTCGGCGTTGTGGCATAATTTCGGTTGATTTCGATCTACGCGCTATATACAAAGCCAAACGGCGGTCGCCGCCGCCGCTGCCGCACGGATGAGTGGTGGAACGCGCTTGAGGTGCGCGTGAGTAAGTGTAGAGTGTGCGCGTGTGTTCATTTATGATTGTTCAGCGCGCGGCAACAGGTCGTTGATCGTAAGCGGCGTCGTCGTCGCGGAGACAGCGAGTGAGTGTGTCTGCATGACGCGACGAGGACGATGGCGTGGCACAAAAGAGGTCGAGCGATCAAGCGATCGTTCACGTAAGAAACACCGAACCGGCGCAACAAACGCGCGACTTGAGATTGGAGCAGCATAAGTCGGGAGGGTGGAGTAAACGATTCGAGAAAGGTGAATGACATGTGCTT
>JANTBZ010064194.1:2426-22692 GCA_024741255.1 Exechia fusca | reverse complement strand
GAGGGTATGTTTTGCCTCCAGCCGATTTTCTCCAAAACTATAAAATTCAGATTCGAAAAATAACAAATAAGTTCCTTTTATTCTCATTCAAACGAACAATACCGTTTGATACCAATAAATATCATCATGGTCTCTAACATCTGGTTCCGCGTGTTCTATAGATAGCGATAGGAATTTTTTATATGAAAAATGGATATATCACAGCAAATGTGTTTATCTCTGGGGTATTTTCCGGATAACATTGATTGGACTGCGTTCTAAACATTGTATAAACATATTTTAATTATTTGTCGGGTGGATACAAAAAAGAGAGGCCCATCATTCGATCATCAATCGTTTGTGATTCCTAGCACATTCATGGGAGATGATTTGTCAAAGCTAACACACCAAAAACACATATAGAGCTATAACTTTTGTATTCAAGGCCCAATCGGAACGGAATCTATATTGGTAGGGGGCGTCCTATGAAATGCACACAATATCCAATTCAGTCGAATATCTTCATTTTAAAGGCTTAAAATGGCCGAGGCAAAAGGCTCCACCTGGAGATAAGACTTTTCTAACACGATTTCTTAATATAAAATATAACTGTCGTTTCTCAACCTCATCATTACAATTTTTGTGCAATTTTCCGTTCTCCTATTAAACGACAAATATATCTTGATTCAAATTTATGAGTTAGGGTAGTTATTCTCTGAATATTTAAAACTTCGCCATTTAGACACGGTCTAAAGAGAAGAATCTTTTCGATCGAATAATCAATCGTTTTCAAAATCCATTATCTATTGCAAAATAATATTGCTGGGCTCTTCCACGGCTTCGCCGCACCGCACTCACCTTCCACGAGCTGCCCAGCACGTCGATCTCGCCGCGATACATGTACTCGACGACGATGCGCAGATCGTCGAACGCCATGTCGGTGGGCATGATGACCGTTGGATGCTTGCACGGATTGTCGAGCAGAATGCGCTTCAGGTACGGCGAGTTGGCGGACAGCACGACCTGCATTGAACGAGAATGGAATTGTCTGTACATCCTCATCTTTTGAAACACATATTAAAAATCACCGATCGAATAAGCGCTCGGTGATTTCTCCTTATAAAAACGAAGAGGCCTGGTTTAAAGCGTCGTCCGCCGATAATGAGATTTTTGTCCCGCGATTTTTGTTTGTATATAATAGAATGATATTTATTCAACAAACCTGTATCATTGGAATTTGGAATGTTCAGATTAGTATAGCTAGTCCTCCAAAAATAGTCGAGAACTTGGAAAATACGATTTACGCATTGCTTAAGTCAACTAATTGGGGTAGTAGTAGTGCTGTAAGATTGTGATAGGCCCTCAAAATATATGTAACTAGAGATACAGGTAGGACACAGTAAACTTATGAGCTTGAATATAAAAATTATTCAGAGCTGCGAATGAATTATGAAAAAATAATGAAAATGTACTATGTGTGTTTATTCATCTGAGCAGTAGATACCTAAATATTTTTCGAAAGTTCTTCTGAGCACTCGACAAGAATATAAATTTACTGTGATCTAAATGAATGATGATCAATTCAATATGAATCGATGCTTGTATCACCGGAAATGCATACAAGTTTCATTGTTATTTTTTTTAATTTAATATATCATCTAATCAACATCATTCAAAGACTCTAGAGTTGAACTAATGAATGGAAATATGAAATAATCAATCCACTTTCAATGAAGAATCTCTTAAATTAAATCATATCGATGAATCACGCATCGTATTTAATTATGTATTTTACTACTTTTCACAGTAGATTGCAGTGAAATATGTCTTTTCGTATGTGGTAATCTAGAAACGAAAAACGTTAAGTGAGATGTCTAATTGTTTGCAGAGTTTTAGCCAGATCATGCCACTTCAGAATGTAATTGATTGCATGTTGTATGGCAGTGCTGGACATATATATAATTCAAATATTCGAACAATTAATTTAATTGTGGATTCGTAAAATGAGGTGCAATGACAGAAAGCATAGTCCATACCTTTATCCATTTCATTAGACAATAAAAACTTCTATTATTTGTTAATGAAGAAAGGCGTTTTCTGTACAAATTCGGAGAATATTGTCTAATACCCACTACCCAAATCCTGGATACGCGCCTGGCTTAGAGAATATTAATTGTGATATTTTGACTGAATCTTCGAATATTTAAAATTAATTCACAAACCTTATGCGCCCGCAACGACTGCTCCTCGCACGCCAGCGATACGTCCACAAACGACTGCGCCTCGAACAGCTGATGGAAGACGGGCAGAATCTTCTCCTGGAAATTCTGCGACCGCAAGCTGAAGAACTGCTCGGCTGCCGATTCATCTTCAGCGGCCGTCTCGGTCTGATTGTCTTTCAGTACGTGCTCCTCCTCCTCCTCCTCCTCATCCTCCTCGTCCTCGAGATCCTCCTCCTCCTCCTCCTCCTTCATTCCTCTCATTTGCTGCTGTTCGCTGCCATCGTCCTCCTCGTCTTCGTCCTCGTCCTCGCTGTGCAGAATGTCCTCTTCGGTAACGGACGCCGGACGCTTGTTGCGAAAAACCGGTGTCGACATTTCGCTCGGAGAAGTTGTTTGTTTTCGCGCACTTCACTTTACTTTTAAACTCGCATACGCACAAGCACGCGCGCAGGTATACAATTAATTGTGATTTTGTGATGAACCAGAATGGGATGCAAACGAGCGAAGCGTCCAAGATTCGCGATTCGGCAATATTTAGAAACACCGACGCAAAACACACGGCACAAAATATCTTCGCACGCAAGCGACGAGCGAGACACAACAACAATTTCGAACCTAGCGCAACACGCACACGACCACGGATTCCGTCAACGTAGGCAAGCTAAAAATGCTAGGCGGAAAATAAAAATGCCCCTGCGAACTTCCACTTCTCTAACTCGGACAAACGCACATTTCCTAATTCCACTTTATATTCCAATCAATCGCGGTGATCAAAGTGCACAAACGACGACGAATTGCTGCGCGAGTGTTTATGATGGGATTGCGGATTGGGTTTTGTGATTCTTGTTATCCGTGTAGCGTCGTCCACAAACACATCGGAATCACGCGAATGGCGGAAGGGAAAAAAATACGCGCACCGACGAAGAATGGACTAGAAAGACGACTGACGGAAAAATGCGCTCGGCTCTCGCGCGAGAATTGAGAGAGTGAGATCGACAGAGAGTCGAGCTACTAATCGAAAAGCTTGCTCGGATATGATTTTTCACGTTTCTTTATTGAAGTTTATGCGCTGTTTGATGTTATGAAATGTTATTAGTTCACTTAATATTTCTTTTTACGCTAAAAATGGATGAACAAAACTCGATTTTCACACGTTCAGCGTTCGGCCAAAGCATTGCGCACGATAATCATCATCATCATCGTCATCATCACCAATGAGCCCACTTCTCTCGCTTTCGTTACAAGTTCGTTCTCCTAGTCGCTCTCTCCTACCGTGCTCTCATCGCCCGCTCGCTCAACAACAACTGTACGCACACGACGAAAACAAAATCTACTTGCTCATCGGCTAGATCGCCAGCTCGCCTCGCTTTGAACTTTTATTCACACGCCGAAAGCAGCAGCGTTCGGTCGTCGTTTCAGTTTCGAGTTGAGCTGAACGGACACAAAACACACACAAACACACATCACACACACACATACAGCAATCATAACACACAGTGAAGTGCACAAACCAGGCGCCTGCCCGCCGTCGAGTGAAGAAGCAGCGAGTAGTGTATATCAGTGCAAAGTGCGTTCAACAACAAAGTGAGTGAGTGTGTGCAAGTGGCTGAGCTGGTGCGTTCGCGGAAGACCACCGGAGACCAGCGGGTGTGCATCGCTTGCGTGTGTTTGCCGAGCTGCAGCGCTAGTGTGAAGCCGTGACAAAGGTGAGTGCATCAGCTATTTTAGTTTATATATAGACGTGGATCTTTATTATTACCGTCTTCTGGACGGATTATTTGTAGGTATCTGTGTTAGTTATCATACGGCTAGCAGGTTTTCACAAAGTTATCTATCAGCATTGTTGTTGGTCGTGCATGTGTGCGCGAGTTATCGACAATAACACACCTTGGCACTTGGCACACGTCGACACACGTTTGATCGTCGCGTGTTTGTAGGTTTGTCACGAAATCGACGGTCGATCGATTTTTCCGTGTGCCTACTGCGACGACGACGGCCACACAAGCATGTGTGTGTGTGAGTATATGATATGTGTGTTCACTTGGCTTCGCCAAACACACACACGCATACATTCGGCCACGGCTTTACGCTATTCGATCGATTCCGATCGTCATCGTCGCAGCTCGCAGTGAAACGTTATCCAAACGTGTCAAGTGGTTGATATTTGTCGTGTTCCCACTTGCACACACACACACACACACACAAACTCACACATGTGTTGGAGGCGATCACACCCAAAACACACACATGCGCAGCGCTTGGCGTTATTTACGTTTTGGTTCTGTTGTGTCGACGACGACGAACATCGCTCGCATCGGCCACGGTCTACATATACGTTTATTTATGTGTATGTGTGGCTGTATGCGTGTGGCGGCCATTTTGAAATTGTGTGGCGGCGTCGGTGGTGGCGGTGGCGACGCCGTCGTCGTCGAACGTCGAACACGAGCATGTTCGCACAAAACACAGCTCGCTGCTCATCGCAAAAGGCAAACATAAATCATGTTAAGCCCCGAAACTGGCTCTGGCATGCTTTTGTGTGTCTGGGATCTGCTGGCCTTTGTTGCTGCTGGCATTTCGTGCATGCAAATTGTCGACTTGTATGTGCGCGGGTGCAAGTGCAATAAAAATGATCGATATTTGCGCTGTCTTGGTCGCGTCTCTCGACTTTGACGACGATTTGCATGCGTATATATCTTTATTATTGCGAACGTGCGCGCCACAGACACACTGATTTATGCACATGAATTATGAATGCTGAACACTCGGCGCTCCGAGCACGTGATCACGTGATGTGTCCGCAATACGTTCTGTGTGGTGTTTACACGGCAATTGTAATCACTTCAGCGTTTTTTTTGCTGCTACTTGCCATAATTATTGCATACACGCAATTGCGATCGAGTTCTGGTTTGTTCGATGAGGAGTATATTCTATGCAAATGATATGTTTTGACGCAGCACACTTGCGATCACATGAACGTATTGATATCGCCGAGTTATCGAGGGGCTTTGTCGTTCGAAATGATCACGGAATTGTTATCTAGGCCATCATGACCGTGAACATTTATTTGATATCATTACGATTGACCAATATAATCGCTTCTATCACGACGATTTCTTCGAAACACTTCGCCAGTTCGAATTCACGTTTTTCGTCGGACTGTCCTTGAGATTGACCTAGCATTGAAGATCAGTACGTAAATCATATTTCCATCGATCTGTTCGAACAACATTTATGCATTTTCCGACTGCATAAAGTCGAAAGTCGAACTGATTTCACCGCCAGTAGGAAATTAGTTCGTTATGTGTTCGTTATCAGCAAAATATGCACACTTTGTATAAGCTATTAAATGTCCAAGGCTGTTGCGATATGCGAAAGTAATTTGTTGTAAAAAACAGCGAACTCGCTTTCAAAATAGCAATTGATATGCGAGAGTAGTTTGTGATAAAACAACATACTCGCTAAAATATGTTGAAATTACTACTACACGCCCACGACCAAACTTGCGCAAAAATTCGTACCTGCTGCATTCACGTTTGTGCGATATTTTTCAGAGTGCTCGTGTGCATATTTGCCACTTTGCCACGCACTCACGTCCACTCCGCCCGCTCGCTCATCAAACAGCAGCAGCTTCCCATTATTATACATATTTTGTATACATTTTTTGCGCATTGCACATTTGTATCAAATACCTGTTTTGCGTCCGCGACCGATCCGACGACTCCGACGATGATGATGATGTTATGTTCGACGCACGCCCACACACACACACATGCGCGAGCAGCGAGCACATCACCATCACAAATTGCCATGTTTTAAATACCTGCTGTATATGCATCATGCATCGGTGGAATGTTTTTCAGCGACGCGTCGATGTTGAGCTCGGCGAGAAGATCAATATAATCTTATGCCTTGCCAGCGAAGCTAATTGCAATGTGTAGTCTGGCAGTCTTGGTACACATCATAGAATATGTTTGTGCATAATTATTATCTCGCTTGGATGTCGTCGTTGTTTTCTGTCTGGTCTTTTTTCTGTGGTGCTGCAAAAACGCAACCTGAGCATCACGACAAATAACGTGCAAAAAACCATCCGACAACTTTGTCGCAGACGACCGAATGACAAAAACGACGGTGGCGGTGACGATGACGATTACGTCAACATAAAAGCATGCAGACTGCTTCGCTGCGCTTGTTGCTACTCGCCTCCTCTTCATCTCTCACCCGCACCTCGCAGCATCATCTCGCTGTATATTAAGGTGTGTGCGAGTCATCCGTGAAATGTCTCGCTGATGCTGCACACACACAATCCCAGACATGCTGTGCGAGATCAGGTTTGGTGAGCCTCATCCAACCAACGCGACAGCATCGCGCGCAAAAAATATGCACAAACTCAATTCGCGCTGGCGCTTATGACTGACTGGCTGGCTTATCGTGTCAAAAACTGCGTTATAAAAATACAACGCGTCGTCTGTTTCCGGAGGCCGGCGGCAGCGCGCGCAGTGTTTCGAGCACCGAGCACGCGCGCGTGCAACACGAGCGAGCCCATAATTGAATTTCCCAATGCAATTTACATATGTTACACTCGCTGCTGCTGCTGTTGCTGCTGCACTATAGCAAGCAGTGAAGTAGTACATTGAATTACAATTGTTGACCGCACGTGTCGCGACTTCGCGACCGTTCGCGTCGTACGCGCTCCGTTGTTGTCGCCGAACGCACGTCACAAGAATGTGAGTGTGTGTGTGTCTCGATTGTATGTTCACATGTACTACCCTAGCTCAATGATTTGAAACATTCACGAAATCGTGCTGCTTTTACGTTTCGGACAAGTGAGAGTCTAACACAAATTGTAGTGATTCCGTTTTGTTCATCTAACATCATTCATACGGAAAAATGTTTGAAGAAAAGTCCCATCCTTTGGTTAAGCGCGCCCAGAGAAGGCCGATTTGTCTATACTCCAGTGAGAAGTTGTGGCCTATAAACCAATCTCGAAATTCGTATGTTTTGTATGGAGCGTATTGGAGTTGATATTTCGTGTTTGGTTTAGAGACCGTAACTATTTACTGGTGTGACTTTGAGCAATGTGTGCATACTCAATCGAAAGATAATGAAATTGTGCACAATCCTTTTTCATCGAAAAATGTGAAAATATTACCTTCATGGTTATTCGTTCGACAATGTTTCCATATATGAACGAAGAGGTCTTTCCTAGGACCTAGGTCGTACTTAGCCACAGGCAAGTCTTTTATTCAACGATATTTTAGAATATTACAGAATAGAAGAATGTTTATTGAACAAAACTGCATGAATGTTTCAAAATAATGAGCTAGACTAGCATATTTGGTGCGCGCGCGCGCCTCGAGTGTTGTAAGTCGTGAATAATAATAACTAGTTTAACCGCCGCCGCCACATCACACTTATTATTCAGCGTAAAAACTGTGTTGTGTCGACGACGACGATTATGTGTGCGTATGTGTGTTTTGTTATGTGCTGTGCTGCGGTTTTCCTGTTATTGGAACACACAAACACGCGCTCGCACGCGCAGCGAGCACTCACACACATGCGAACGAACATTTATGTACATATTTTCCAATGCAAATATGCGCGAGTGCGCGAGTGCGCATGTGTGTGTTGCACTCGTTTTATGAGTTTGTGCATTCGTTGTCGTCGTTGCCACGCGATCAATGTTTAGCTCGTTCGAAATGTGGTTTTCGAGCCTAACATGTGCACGACGACATCGGCGACGAGTACACTTCGGGTCTATGGAAATTTTCCACAGCATTGTGTGCAGGTGAAGTGTGGCGCGATGCACTCACCTTAGCCGTGCCCACATGTGTGTGAGTGTGTGTGTGTGCATTGCACCTTGTACACTGCGTACACGTGCCGCGCGATGCGACGTGCCTAATAATAAAATGCAACATCAAAAACATCATTCACACATCGCACATCTCACTCGCTCAAACGACGATCCGTGCGGCTGGTGAGTGTGCGGTTTTTGCGTGATGTTTGTGCGTCGAAGCACGGCAACGACGACGACGACCACGACGACGATGATAATGTGAAATGCAAATGCAAAGTGGCTCGGGGCGCCCGCCGCGCCGCGTTCATGGCAAAATGTGTGGTGTGCAAATGTGTGCTACGATCCGATCGTCATCGTTTATATTGTAGAGCATTGCAAAATTGCCAGTGCATTGCTGCAATCGTCGATGGTTTAATCGGTGGTTGCAATCGGTTCAAAAGTGTTAGGAAATGCATAATGTATACCTCTATGCTTTGAGATAAGATCCCGAGGCCGATGCGACGATGCGACATAAATAATTTTCCGCTGCGCAGTTGCGCGATGCTCGATGCTCGCAGGCAGGTTGGGAAAAATCGATACTCACATCGTTGCTGATTGCTCGTTGTCATCTTCGTCATTGGCGATGACAACGTTGATGATGATGATGATCCTCAAACCCCGCCAACCACCGCCACCACCGCCACCACGACCATGACCATCATCATCAGCCAGCAACATGCGTCATACGGTCGCCATCGAGCATATACATCACATATGTACACGTACACCGTTCACGGGGTTGTTCAGTGGAGTACAATTCAGCTGTGAGTGTGCGAGCGTTCGAGCGAGCGTGTCCAACGCGAGGGGACGCCATTTTGAAACCGCCCCTAGTGAGTGTTCGCTCGCTCGCGTGCGCATTATCCCCGCACTCCTCGACAGAAATCCAACCCACCGAACCGCACCGCACCGACCGACCGTGCAATGCAATATATGTATTTTCTGCACATGCGACGATGTGCGTTGTGTGTCTGTGTGCACGTGTGCTCGTGCGAGCAGCATAGGAAAAACATAGGCAGACACAGACTCGCACCGCATCGTTTCTATTGTGTTGTGTTGCCCGGATTTGGGTGTTCGTGTGTGTTTGGCGAGCTCACACGCACACTTGCGATGGTTCGCTCGCCCTCTCGTTACACATGCGCACGTGTGCGAGTGTGGTGTTTGCTCATGTGCCCCGGCGACGACGATCGATGACCGAGCAGATGGTCTCGTTCGTCGTCGTCGCCAGTCGCCACCGGCGATGTTCGTGGGTACGAGCGCACAGCCAGAGGGAGCTTAGGACCCCTTGGGTTTGTGTGTGGGTTTGCATGCTGTGCGTGCATCCACATCCACATCGCAGAATTGTGCGCATGTGAGATGCGGATTGATGATTGGACACGCGTTGCATAGGATTCGATTTGTATTGCACGTGGGGGAGATTTCTATGAGATAAATGGGCTCTCTGTTGGATGGATGCATTGATAATATAATCCCAGGTTTTGCAAAGGGCATTAGTCAAATCTGCGATAAATGGGGACATCTGCTGAGCTTTACTGAGTTTTATCTGTTTCAGTTCAGGACATCATCAACTATTCGTTATCATTGATAATGATCAGAATGTGTTAAGAAGATGATTTCAGAACAATCAAACATTTGGTTAGAAAAGAAAACTCAACTCATCTGAAAAGTGTGCATTTCAAAGAGAAGATTTTAACGTTGAACACTCCTAAACATGTTTCAGTTAAGGACTTTATTTGATATTTGGAGTTTGTGCGACCGAATATTGTATGTCATTTCGACGATTGAAATGATGAATCATTCTGGTTCTAAATTCGACTACTCTATATCATTGATACTGATCAGAATGTGTTGAGACGATCATTTCAGATCAATCGAACATTTGGTTAGACACGAAAATTCAATGTTTCTTTCGTTTTTTATTCTATCCAGTTTAGTTTGAATCATATTTAAAAGATAAGGATTGCTATCAGCACATCCCTTTTCGGCTGACGACTGTAACATATGCGAGGAAGATCATCGACAGAATTCAAGTTCAACGATCAAAATGATCAATAAATTGTATGAGAACAATTTGCTTCGAATTTCGATTACTCCTAATCATTGATAATATTTCGAAAATGTTGCGAATACATAATTACAGATCAGGGTCCTGTTTCTGGTACGCAAAGTACTTTGCGTTTCACATTAGCACACGTGCATATTGAAAAGCAAAAACAAAAAACGCAAAACGCAAAGCGAATCTGCAGATTATAGTGCGAATTTCGTCAAGAGATCATTCGCTTTGCGTTTCGGGGGCCCCAGATCAATCGAATATTTACACTTCATTCAATGTTTCTTTCGAGCATATTTTGCTATCCAGTTCTCCAGTCTGAATCAGATAAATATTTTTCTAAACGAACATACAAACCCAAATCATGGACAACATATGTGGCGTCTAGGATCAGCTATAGCTGACCATTTCTACGACACAAATGATCGGAAACAGCAGTGCTCAAAACTGTGAACTCTTTCAATCGTTGAGAATGTCAAAACATATTGTGAATATGATTACTAATCAGATCAATACAAAATTTGCTCAGACAAAAAACATTATCGAACGATTTTCCGTGCATATTTGCTACGCAGTTCAGTCTGAATCAGATAGATATAACTACCACCTCAAACACCATACACATACCCTAGCCATGGAAAATATATCGGTGGCGTGTGTGGCGTCTGTTGTCGAGGGCGAACCGACGAACACGAACACGGTCATCACACCATCATTGCCGAGAGCGCATAATCATTTCCATCGTCGCCGCCGAGCACCGAGTCATCGATGACGGAGAGTGCATATATGTTGGTGTACGTGATTCTGGGGAACAGCGCCAGCAACGCACGCACCAACATCACCGCACAAGCTCGCATCGCATCTACGCAGCAGCAAAATATCGCGCTCACGAACTGCGCATGTACCCACCGTGTGCTGTGCTGCGTGCGTCATATTATACCGGGGGGTTGAACACGTCGTGTTACAGTACATATGCACAAGCACCACAAATGCAGTCATCACCACACCACCGCTCGAGGAAATGGGAAACCCTGTTCGTGGTTGCGCCGAGCGCACAGCAGCAAAGCAAGGGGTCGCGCCAAAAGAGGGGTTTCACAGCACACTGCTCAGCGTTTATGCTGCTGCTGACGCTGCTGTTTGCTCGGCGATGCTCGGCGCATAAGCTCCGTATGTTAGAGTCGCTCGCACTGCGCTGGGAGGCCAGCTGCCACAAAATCCTCGTCGATCGGGGACGACGGAACAATGGAGTGAGGGACTCGTCGACTCGACACACTCACACTCAAACGGGGTTTCATGCGTCGATGTATGCGATTATGTATGTTGTATTTGGCACGTCGCAAGTCGTAAACCTACGCACATTCTCGGTGGATGGTTGGGTTTGGTTTTTTTTCGCCTTGATCTGATATTGAATACGCTTGGTTGGGATCAACGCAGCAGCAGCAGCAGCCGGAAAGTGCACACGCACATATTATTCCGTGCAGATGTTGTTGGCGGCTTGTGTGTGCGTTGTTGTTACATATAGAGCATAGAGCATACATACATTTGTGGCACTGGTGAAATCATGATCCCTCGAACCCCAGGTACCCAGACCAGACATGAAAACTGTACACTCGGCGCTCGGCACGGTTCGAGTTCGACTTTATACCCCATGTCGTCGCCTGTGCTATGCTTTATGCTATTAGCTAGCACAGCAAATTGTATGCGGTGGTGTGTGTAGGTACCTCGCCTTTCTCTATTGTGCGTGCGCCAGTTCTCCACAAACACACACACACACGGCAACATCAATGACACATACTCGGAACGAGCAGCTCGAACGAGCGAGGACGACGGATCGATTTTATGCACACAGATGGCCGATGGCGTCGCCGCTGCCGCTGCCGCCGCCGCCGCTGCCAAATGGGAGGGGAGCTCGGTCGGTCGGTCGGTTTTTATGCGTACATCTGCTCTGCTTGATCTCTGTGCATTGAATTAATGCACACGAGTGTGGAGTCGAATAAAGGACCGCGCCATCGACATGTGCAACATTTGCGCACAGATGTTGATTTAATTACCAGCACGGCGGCGGCGGCGGTGAGGATCAGAAAACGCGCCGTCCCCCCTCGCGGAATTGTGAGAAAATGGAATGCATTGCGCGAACAACGAACATGCGAAAACCACTTGTATGTGCAGTGCATGCGCACATTTATTGCTGCGCGAGTTGCAAGAAGCTTTTATTACGCGTTTCGCGGTACTATTTTCTTTGCCATCGAGCTCGTGCGCATTGCATTGTTCGTCGTAGTTTTTCACCATCTCGAGCACGCAAGCGCGCGAACGTTTTATGTTGGCAGCAGCACCATGCGTTTTATGTAGTGTCGCGCGCACAAGCACACGGCGCAATGCGCGATGTCCACAAGAAATGTTTTCGTTTCTTGTGAAGCTACATCGCGCACATTCGTACTTGAAAGTTGTCTGAAGCAAGCGCGCAAGTTGAAACGAATGAAGCAAACACTCAAGCACACATAAGATTGAGTGAGCTGTCGCGGACGGTCGTCGTCGTCGTGACTTTGTGTGTGCGCTTGCTTGCTCGCCGCATTTCATCATCGTCATCGCGCGACAGCGACGACCAGCATAAATAAAGCTCGTATAAAACGTGAGTGAGTGTGTGCAGCAAGTGTGTGTTTGATAAGATCGCATGTGTGTGCTTATCAGCTTATCATGTTTTGTTTTTTCCCTCTTCTGTGGCCGTGTCCGCATCGTTATTATTGTTTACGGCGGTGGAAATAAATATGTGTGGTGTGGTGTTCCATATTATATTTCGTTCGATCGATCGAACTTCCACACACTTGCCGTGTGTGTGAGTGTGTGCTCATACACTTGTTCACTTTATGTGCATGTTGCCGTATAGAATGTGTCGTCGTCGTCGTCGGTCGAACACTTGCGCCACACATTCACCGCCCATCTCACTCAATCATGTACAGATGGATTGTAATGTAATGTGTCACACATATTTCGATGAACACCACACACACACACAATTGTATGTTGCGTAGCCTCATTCTCGGTGTATGAGTAAGTGTGCGAGTGAGTGTGAGTGTTGGCATTGGCGGGCGCATGTGTTTTGTCGAGCATATAGTACAATGCCCAATGCCGTGATGTATGTATACTATATGATGTGTGTGTCCGCCTGCCCGCGCCCCGCGCTGCATCATCAGCAGCGAGAGTGTGCGCGTTCTCCGCCCCGGGAAAATATTCCAAAGTACAGTCATGTTGTGGCCTGTGTGTGCGCTTGGCGCTCCATGCGCATGCATGTGTGTGTTACGATCTCTCGCATAATGTATAGTATGGTTTCCACAACGCCGCGCGTGCGCTCAGAGAAACGCAGCCAGAGCCAGACCCCAATTCCTCGGAACATTGTGTGCACAACGGAGCACGAACGCACGCACACGCACACACAATACATTCGAGCGTGTACGACGTTTTCTGTGCGCTTTAACCGCGTTCACCTTGTGCCAGTGTCTGGCCGTGTGCATGTGCGTTGTTTCGTGCTGTGCTGTGCGGAGAATTTCCGCAGTCGTCACACATAAGCGCAAGCATCGCGCCATGTTTTCAGAATCCAGGTACACGACACAGCAGCAAACAGCATTCGTTTTTCGCTTTGCTCCGAGTTTGGCGCGCTCTGCTGAGTGCTCTTTGTTTGGCGATGCTCGCACATCGCACAGACACACACCGATATATTCCGGACACTCGAGACCGGAGTTGTGGTAGTGTGCGTGTGTGTGAGTGATGCGCATGCGTTTCGAATGCTCGCATGATTCAGCAGCAGCAGCAGCAGTGCAGTGGTAATGATGCGAATGATTATGATGGGCAATGATGCTGCTGATGCTGATGATGCCGATGACGACTATTAATTTTCCGACGAGGAAGAGAATGCAAACGAGCATGCAGCCAAGCTTGATCTGCGTTGTTTAGATAGCAATATCGCATACTTTCGAATGCTTTCTTTCGTAATTTTCACGAACGAATAATTACGCTTCGATGTTGCGCTTTGTAAGACTTCAAACAACGCTAAACTCTAATGCTCGCTGAACTGAACACAATCCAGTTTGGGGCCTCGTCGCAGCAACAAAACCAGAGAGAGCGAGTTGTCCACATTGTTCGTGTTCGTGTGTATTGGTGTGTAGTTTTCCGCTCCAGCCAGTGGCTGCTGGCGCTGGCGGCCGCCACAACGCATGATGATGATGGCATATGCTCGGGGTTTTTCGTGTGAAATGGCTCGCCGAGTCTGGGTGCTTGTGTGAGTGCGAGCACGCGCCTCTGTGTGCGTGCGAGTGTTCGAATATGAAACGGGTTTTTCGTTACCACGACCACGACATCGTCGAGGGGAGTATACGCGTACAGTAGTATATGCTACACACTCTGCTGCTAGCTTAGCTGAGTGTGTATTGCACTACAATGTTTTCACGCAGCTCGCGCCACGTCAATGCTTCAACGTTCGTGTATGTGTGAGCTTTGTCGTCTGCGCTGCTCCATGATCTCTTGACACACACACACACACATACATACTGTACATATATGCACAAACATCATAATCAACGGCGCAAGCAAGCAGCAAAAACCCCACATTTCCAAGAGACGAGCGCCTGAGACGCCGCGTTTATTTGTACACGGCAATGATGATTTGCAATTTGCATTGCGTCGTAGCGCTCGGCCAACAACAAGCGCACACACACACTCGCACGCGCGCAGCAAAGCACTGCCGCGGCGGGAATTTCCATTTTATGTGTGTGCTCGCGATGCAAATGTGCAAAACCGCGAATGCGCTTTGTCGCGTCGCGCGTGGAATGTGTTATTCATGACTTTTGACCGTTTCGTCCGTTCTGGTCGTCGTCGGTCGACGTGGTTTCAACACCGCGCACACTAAAACATGTAGACTATACGGTGTGTGTGTGTGCAACACACACGCACGGCAAAGTGGTTCTTGACGATGAAACACGTTCGCGCGCGATAAGCTTGAACTTATACTTGCTGGGTGCTTGTGCTGTGGTAGTAAAATTATATGAAACTCGTATCAAGTCAGCCAGCGCAAGCATGCGATGTGGATTTTAAACTTTTGTGGTGGTGAACTTTTCGTTCATGCGGTAACCACACGACACTACCATCGAAGCGCACGTAGTACAATAAGCTGCACTTGGTGCTTGCTGGTGTCGTGTGTATGCGTGTGGGTTACATTGTGCATCATCGTTCCGGGAAATGAACAGCGGGTGCGCATATTCACGTGTATCGATCCGAGATCGCGTGTTCTTGAATATTATATGCTCCCAAATATGGTCATGCTTCGACGTTCTACGTTCTACGTCTCGGTTTTCCACCATATTGTTTTCGAACCCGTCGTCCAAAGTGGTTTTGCCAATGCGCGACGTTTGCCGTGATCCAACACACATACAATTCCGCTATCCGGAGCAGCCAGCGCCAGCAGTGTGAAAACCACATCATCGTCATCGCAATCATCATCATCGGCCTCAGAGAGACGAGTAGTTTTATGATTCGGTGTCGAACATTCGACACACATACGAACGCATGCACAAACGCGCTCGCTCGCTCGCTCGCATTGGATCCGGGTTTGGAGAATTGCGAGAAATGTTCGTCGTCGGCCGAGCTCGAGTGTCGAGTATCGATCGATCATCAACCGACTCCAACACCAATGCACGCAACGGGCAGAAAACAACATATGTACACGTTCTGGGTTGCATGTGTGTGTGTGTGTGTGTAGGTGTATTATACCCACACGCACACACTCATATCGCGCGCAAATGCGACGCAAAAAGTTTATGTCGCTGGCTCTGGCTGGAGCGCATCGGACGCACTGCTCGCACTTGCATACTGATGAATGCTGAGCTGCTCGCTCTCTCGCTTTTGGCGCCCGCTGTGCGAGCGCGCTTATTCTCCTTCTCGCTTGCTCGCTCTCGAGCATCGGTCCATGTTTTGTGCGATGATTCTCTGTCGATGACGATGACGACGCGAACGCCAAGCGACGATGACCAAGCCCGAGCTTGCGCTCCATCCGTCGAATCATTCTTGCCGCAGCCACGCAGCGTCCAACACGTCGCACACGCGCGTTCGTCCGCCTGCTTTCCACCATCTATTCGTCCGGCAGTTGTGTGCGGAAAATCCCCCCGCGCCGCTCGGCGTCGCCGCTCGGTCCTCGAGTGTGTGTGTATACACGTACATACGCATACTACAAAGTGAGTTTCAACCAGCGGAGCCCCCTCAGCAGATATACAGAGTGTGATTGTCAGTGTGTGTGTGTGTGTTTGAACAAAGTGTCTTCGTCGGGTGTGCTTGTGTGTGTGTGTGTGTAGCAGCTATTGCTGCTCGTTGTGCTGCTGCATCGCCAACATAAAGGAGGCACACACACTTTGTGGCTCGTACGTTGTTGTTGTTGTAGCAGCAACTATGCGGTAGCCATTTTCTTCTGCCGTTGTTCGTCGTTCGTTGAGTGCGTGTTTGTGTGTGTGTGTGTCTGGCGCGTTTTCACTGGTGTGAGTGTTGGATTTGAAACACGATTCACTGTGTGAGTGTGTGTGTGCGAGTGTAGCCGATTAAAGTTTTCAAGTGCTTTTGTCAGGCATCGCATGCGAGTGTGTGTGTGTGTGTGTGTGCAACTGAGTGGTTTTCTTTGTCCACAATCGCACACGCATTGTGAAACAACGCAATATCATCGTGTGAGTGCATTTCAATATTTTATACATTCATAGAGCGTGTATAAGTAGGTCAGTCCGTTTCGGTTAACCACCACAATTAAGCGCATGTGTATGCGATGAGCTTCCCAGAAGAGCTTCTCTCAAATGCATTTGCATGCGAAGAGACGCAACTTGTTCCATTTCGTTTTTCCGCATAATTATGCGATCACGTTTCCACGTCGTCAAATTTACGTTTGTCGTTCGCCTCACACATCAAATGGCCGCCACCAGCGGCGCCCCCATTTTCCAATCGCTGTCGCTGGATTTCCCCGCATGGCATTGTTGTAAATTTCCGACACCACTCCACACTTTGCCATCACGTCCGCCATTATGTGGTGGCGGACCGACCTCATGATTTGTGATTATTTCACCATCATCGCATCGTCATCATGATCAGCAGTGGCAGTGGCAGCTTGCTCTGTTCGCTCATTCGTTGTCGATGACGACGACTCTTCAAAGCGGGAGAATTGAGCAACTCCAACTCGAGAGCACGAGAGCGTGCTTTTGTCGCTCAACATATTTCGCCCTCGCTCTCGCTCTGCAATCGAATTGCAGCGTCGACTGCACTTTGCGCATTTTCGTTTGCTCGCTCATCATCATTCCACTTTGAACCGTGAGCTTGATCCAATCGTTCTTTGCCGAAGCGTTGCGATCGGCTCCGCGCTAGACTTGTTGTTGTGCACTTTTGTTTCGGTGTCTGCCAAACGTGAGGATAACTTGACGATCGATTTTTCCCCAATCAAACACCATTACTAACCAGCAATTTCATTTTCTTCCCTCTCCAGATAATCAGCAATACAAGATAACAGCTGTGTGATCCCCATCACCGTCCCCCCATCCCCACTATACACGTTTGTCGTGTAGCTTCAATCAACACACATCACCACACACACAATTCTGGGGAACACGACGCCCACAAATCCGCGCCAACATGGATGACGATCAGCAGTTCTGCCTGCGCTGGAACAACCACCAGAGCACGCTGATCAGCGTGTTCGACACGCTGCTGGAGAATGGCACCCTGGTCGACTGTACGCTGGCTGCGGAGGGCAAGGTGCTGAAGGCGCACAAAGTGGTGCTGTCCGCTTGCAGTCCGTACTTTGCGGTAAGTTGCGGAAAAACGAATCTGCCAGTTTCGAGCCATTATTGAACAGTGTACTCATCTTTTCCCGTCCATTTTTCTACACTCCACACAGACCCTGCTCGCCCAGCAGTACGACAAGCACCCCATCTTCATCCTGAAGGACGTCAAGTTCCAGGAACTCCGCGCCATGATGGACTACATGTACCGCGGCGAAGTGAACATCAGCCAAGACCAGCTGGCCGCCCTCCTCAAGGCCGCCGAATCGCTGCAGATCAAGGGTCTGTCCGACAATCGCGCCTCTGTTCCGCAGGCTCCCCAACAGCAGCAGCAGCAACAGCAGCAGCAGTCTGGCGCCAAGAAGCAGCAGCAGCAGCAGGGCCTCACCATCGAGCACAAGCGCGCCCAAGCGCAGGCTGCCGCCGCCGCTGCCGCCAAACTGGCCGCCGAATCGGACGTCTCGATGAGCCGTGAGGGCTCGTCGAGTCCGTCGGGCCGCAAGCGCAAGAAGGTCCGTCGACGAACCATCGATCAGAGTCAGCAGACGATCGCCGAAGCCGCCGAGTCGAACATCACTCCGGCCACATCGGCGCTGGCCGCTTCGGCTGCCGCGGCCGCCAATGCCGCCGCCTCGACCTCCGCTCCGGCCAACAATGCCGCCGCCGCCGCCGCCCAATCGTCCTCTGCCAATGCTACCGCTATCGCCACCGCCTCGTCCTCTGCCAATGCCGCCAACGCCGCCACCGCCGTTTCCGTTACCAAAAAGACTGACCACCTGTCCGAGCCGAAAAAGGAACAGCAGCAGCAGCAGCACGATCAGAGCCAGCGCCAGAGCGCAGCAGCAGCAGCGGCCAACAATCAGCAAAACGATCAGGATGACGACGACGAGGACGACGAGGACGACGATGAGGACCAGCAGCACGACATGGAACCGCGAGCGCAGCGCATGAAGCACCAGCACCAGCAGGAGAGCGGTGCCGGTGCCGGCGATGAGCTGCTGATTGAGCCCAAGAGCGAGTACGACAACGACGAGACCGTCGAGGATCTGACCATGGACGACGAGGAGCTGCTGGAGGATTTGGAGCAGGCGGGCCCGAGCCACGGCGGCGAGGGATCTAGTCACGGTAAGTGGTCGTAACAATGAAGCAGATCTGCTCTGTGTAGCCCTCAACCACTGTTTGGCATAACATAAAAGTACCGTAGATCTCTTATAATCCGCAACTTGAGGAGCAAGTCTCTCTGACAAGTCTCTCGGTCCATTTTGGACTTCTCCCGAGTCTTAATAAGCATCTATTTAGACTCTGGCTAACTCGATCTCCACTGTGCAGATTCTGTCAGGAAGAGGAAGAATAGACTTTATTAACGTACATGATATAGAACTCCTGAACCTGGTTGTGGAAAGAGAGCATTCTATTTGTGTCTGTTGAGCAGCCAATCTAACGCCATTTTGTCTGTCTTCTCTCGCTCCGTATCCGTGCAGGATACGCACAATGGCAGGTGGATCGTCAGGACGAGGTCTTCATGGGCGGCCAGGAAGCCGGTCAACATCGTGACGCACAAGGTAGGTCAAGCCACCATTTCAAACGTACTAACACACACCCACACACACCCACCCACGAAACAGACACCAACACGCCACATCTACACACGCCATCTTCCCTTCCTCTGCCCGCCAAACCCCCCAACAACGCATCCATTTACAAAACACACGCATCTTATATGCACCACATCCACCTATCTAGTAGACCACCATTATTGACCCCACGTAGCCAAACAACCAACCAACCAAACCAAACATGTACGTATTCTGATCGGGATGCTGCGAGTTGGCAATGCAATCGATAGAGCGCGCGTGGCGACACGAACACCTCGAGGTGGTGGGAAATCAGAGCAGAGAGGCCATCGTGCTGCGCGCCCTGTCGTTTGCAATGCCCAACCCGGCGTGTGAGATGCGAATTAACCCCGACACGAAGCAACAACCACACACTCACACACTGAATTGGAAAGCAGTGCGTGCGTGCGCCCCCGGGCGCACGTGCGTGCGCTTTCGCACGCCGAATGGGTGGTTTCCGCGCCTCTCAACGGGGGGGCGGCGGACGCCATTCCGTTGCAATGTCCTGAAGCGTACATGTTCCCAACAACTCTCCTCTAATATCTGCCATGCCCCTGCGATGTTTGCGCTGCGCGTTCTGCCGATGATTTTGAGATTCTATTCTCTCGGCCGGGCGCTTGGGGGCACCGGATTCCTTTCTCTCTCTCTCATCTCATTGACTTACCCGAACATTGCTCTCCTTCCCCCCCCCCCCCCCCCAAAACAACAAACCCCAACCCCCCCCCCCCCCCCCCCCAAAAAACTCTTTCTCTTAATTTTTGTGTTGTTCTTTT
>JANTBZ010064083.1:0-22790 GCA_024741255.1 Exechia fusca | reverse complement strand
CCCATCTCAATGGGACCAAAAGCCAACAGCGCGCGACCGCAGACTTTGGTCTCCTTGTTCCACCTCTTTCAGTGTAGCGTATCCATCTGTATCTAGATTACACGAATTTCCCGACATTCCCATTAATATACGCCGCACATCGCCGTTGCGACGTCGACACGAACCACGCAACTACTATACTACACGTCATCGACAGCGTTTTGTCCACTCGTCCGTATGTACGAATATTTACAGGGAGCGTCACCTTTGGTGTTACAAATGTAGGTCAATAGGCAGTAATATTCAAACGGTCATAGTCATAGATAGAAATGTGAAAAACGAATTAATCAACGACGTTGACGTTGAAGTCCAGCATTTCACGGTTGGCTACAAATGAAAATGAATATACTTACAAATGAAATTTCATTTATTATTTCCATAATTTCGATGTAACAGCACTTGCAACGCACGATGTATGCGCTGCGGCTGTGTGTCTAGTGCCTGTGTGCAGCATCGGGCAATTTATACACAAATGCCGCACGTTTAATCCATAACGAGCCGACATTTTCCAATTTCCGATACTCCCCGGACCGAAGTGGCTGGATGGCTGTGGTGCTCTGTAATGTGTGTGTATGTGTGTGTGTGTGTGTGCGCGCATTGGCGCCGTAATGTTCGCATTGCGCAGACACACTCACCAACTCCGTCGACGACGATTCTCTCGCTCTCGTGCTCATGCTCGCTGGCAATGTTGCGCGCAATGGGCGGCTGGCGGCTGGAATATGCTGTGCTGTGGAGGTGGGCGTGAAAGGGGATACCATGCCCGCACACACACACATACAAACCAGCCGTTTTGTGGGCGGCTCGGCGAGTTGGCGCGCGGCTGGCGCGCGGCTCATGCTCGCAAATAACCAATAAAGACCAATAAACATAATGCTCATACATAAATAACATTGCCAGTATTTCGCTGCGCGGCTCCGATGCTCCGGCTCCGATGCCTCGGCTCCGGCTGGCGTGTGTACCTGGTGAAATATGTCGGCGAGATGGTAATTCCGTTGGGCCTCTGGGGAACATGGGGTGGGAGAATCGGAACTGGAAAATACATTGAAAATGTATATGCTGTGGTAACATAATATTGAGTGGTGCATATCGCGTTAGTCGATACCAATTAGAGCTAGCATATCTCGATGTTCGATATTCAGGTTGGGATTTTTACGTTTCGTTGGGCGAATCTAATTTAATTCACTAACTGGTCAGTTGGATAGATTAATAATATCACGTGGATATATTGCTGTAGATTGTTTGTACTATTCGGAGTGACACTATCGCTTATATTAGACATTTAGACGTTCTATCGAACGGCTCTAATGTTGTTGGTCAGTTTGGATTGATTAATTGTTATCACGTCAGCATATTGGTGTATATTTTCGAACTAATCGTTCCGCCGAAACCGGTTCTTTACGACCCCAATGCACTAAACGTTAACAAATGACAACGAATTTCGCACGCCATTCTCGCGCCTGTCTGTCGGTGTTGAGCCAAACTAACCGTTGAAATAATTATATCCTAATTTCATAGCTGTCACAGAGGCTCGCTCAATTAGTATTTGCTTAGCGCGCGCGTTGGGATTGAAAAATAATACGCATCGACGGCCGTCAACGACGGCACAATTCGGATACCGAACCGGTGTGTTAACGTGCGCTGTGTGCTCACGCATGCCACATGCCTATTATGACTATAGTTATTATTGTTCGAACGGCTTATACTTTAACAAGGCACTTGATCGCGAACACTTCAGCACCACCACACATCGTCGTCGGCCTCACCACCACCTTTCTGCTCGGTCACCTTTTCACGCGTGCTCTCGCGTGCTCGCGCTTCGCGAATGTGATTAGTCATTCGGATCGCGCGCGCAAACGAGCGCGAGGAACGCTGGGATATGTGAATAGAATATATGCATTCCGCTGAATGCCTCGTTCAATTCAATACAAATTGAGCTCGCGCACGCTCCAGACACTTGAATGTGGCTCTGCGCGGCTCTTCGCTGGACTTTTGAGGGCACGCGATCCTGCACACCAGTAATTCCCTGGAATGGATATTCAGACGCGCTCTCGCTCTTTGCGCATAAATAAATATTGTTCAAGAGCGCGTCATCTGAACATGCATGCATCTTACTTGACACATCCAGTGTGTGTGTCAGATTGTCAGTTCGAACCAATTTGTTGAGCAAACAGAGAACGCGAGTCTCTTCAGCCTCGTCGGAGCACCACCGCCTTCAACAGAATGTCTATGTTCATGACATAATCGGTTTATTGTCACACACACACACACACAAACACCTTGCTATTAGTATCGAAGGCGATCACAAGCGAAAATCGATTAGAGCGCTCCCAATGTTGGACAAAGTCAATTAAGCAGCACATCGTGAAACAGACGTGTGAGAATAAATGTATGTAGTTTGACAAACACAAACATCGATATTATAATCGGGTATTGGCGCAGCGCAGCGAGCGAGAAGAACATTGCCAAAAAGGTGCTCTGTTTGCTCTGGCGCTGGTGGTTTTATTTGCATTTGAATTATGCGAGTACAGTCAATGAGCAGAACAGAACTCGGATACATTGTGTGCACTGTTGTTAGCCGGCTATGCGAAACGAGCTGGTCGGAGATAAAAAAAATAAAAAAATCGCTTATTTTCTATGCATCTCTGATGATAAAAGACGCAGAAAATATAATTTGTACTAAAATATAATGTTCTACATTGTGTAAAAATACATCATCAACGTAATTTTAAGAAAGAATAAAATTGCCCATTTTCTACATCAACATCTCACAGCTCACCCGGCAAACACGCGCGCGCTCAGCCAAACGTGAATAATGACATCGCGCGTGTTCACACCAGCTTGTTAGGTTAATCGGCGATGCGCGCGCGCTCGCGCACGTCCAAGATAATATAATTGGCATGTTGGTTGGTTTTTTGTAGTTGAAATTATATATTCATACATGAGCGCGTTCGCGCGGTCACGCGGTCGGTCGGTTCAGCAATGCACACAAGTGTATTGCTGAAGTCACTCGCCGGTCACCCGATTTTCGAGTGACATGTGCGCGCAGGTTGCCCGCCGAACATTTTCGACGCACAAATTGCGTGACTTGCACGCTTTTCCGCACAATGAACATGTCGGCACCTCGACTAGCACCTACTAAGTATTTTTTTCCCCGAACTGCCATACATGTGTTATTATTTAAATCGAGAAGTGTGAGCCAATTGTGTTGCGTCATCGTTGGCTGCTCCGCCGTGGCAGCCGCAGATTAACCGGTATAATGGTCGGTTGCGTTTATTTAAACTAACATGGAGCGTTGGCACTTGACAGAATTGTAACATGTGCACATATAATATACCTACCACACTAGTTTCGATATGCGGGACATGCGGCAAGCACACGAGCGAACGTCGCCGCGTAATTCAATTAACCTTTGCCACCCGCTTTCCACACGGGCCAAACAAACACTCAACTCCCTCTCTCTCTCTGTGAACGCATGTTTACATTCAATTTTCATCTAAATCCGATCATAATACACACCGCGCACCATAATTGACCGAAGCACACACACACACATTATCTGCGTAACGGAATTAATTAATCCTAAGTACCTGCTGGTCGAGCACTCTGGCCAAATCGGATCGATCGAACCGCTTGAGGCACACATGTCCCACACATCGGAACCCACTATGCAAACACACATACACACACTCTGCTCGCAATTCGGCGCCGATTACGCGGCTCAGCACATCGATTGTGTCTGCTGCTCGTTGCGCGGCAAGGGTCATGTTCGACGACGTGTCCGACGAGCGCCCAAATGTCGATGCAATTCCCTGTCGACCGAACACCAGAACCAGTCCCTTCGACGACAACGACGATGGTGATGTTCATGATGATGATGATGATGTGCGAGCCAACCCTCGGGCCAAAGTAATGCAACATTTTCGAAGCACTTGCGCAATGAACGAACACACAAACACGCATGTAAACATGCTGTTAAATGGTTTGTATCTTTGTCCGCTGGATGCGGGGAAAATCGATGTTTTAGCCCTTTTTGTGCGCCCGTCGCCTGTTTGTATGTCTATTTGCGGTATGCTGGCGAACGCGTACGGTAAGAGGGAACGCTAGGGATGTGTGATCGAACAAATGTAATCAATTATTCTCAACATGGGCATAACATGGGCACAAAATAACCTAACATTGTATTTATCCAGTTTCTTCATGATTTACGAACTAAAATTATGGGTTTATACACGTATTTTTCTCTTTGGTCCTAAACTATCCGTTTCAGGCCTAAAGACCATGAAAACCAATCGAAGGACCAAAATCTCAAAATAATCGATTACTCAATATACTCAACAGTCCCACTGAACACGCTAGCGAGCCAGTTCAGATTTTCGAGGGTGGCTGGCCGGGTGAAAAACACTTGCTCGCCTACGAGTAGCGAGTGCGTGTGTTTGTTTGCACAAAACTACTCTCTACATGTGCGAAATGTGTGCGTTGGCCAAAGATTCGGCGGCGAATCGCGTCGAGTCCCCTGTGCCGTGATATTTATAGACATGCGAGAGCGTGCCAAATCCGTGCACGCGTCGTCGCCGCTGCCGCCTGTGAACAATTTCAATTTTTCGAGTGGCGCGTGTGGTTTTTTTCTGCGCCGCGCCGCTTGTTGTTCACGCACATTTGCGTTGCATCGGCACAGGTCTCAAGAGGTTTCGCGGGGCGGACGGACGGCGTTAGAATTCGTAAGTGCTAAATTCATTGCGTACACGCGCGCACACACACTTTCACACACACACACACACATTGTAGCGTCACGACCGTGCGCTGGCACCGTCAAATCTTTACGAGGGGTGTCACGAGCCAAACAAACTACCGGCGACAGTCAACCCGGCGAACGTCTCACGGGACCCGGAATTAATTCGCCGAATTATCTATTTAGTTGAGTTTATTACACCGTGTCGACCGGGCCCGAAAAGGTCACATAGCGAGCGCCTTCGCCACCCCTATTTTGATGGCCGCGCTTGCTGTTAAACTCCCACATATGCAGTTCATAAATATAGAAGCATCATTCAATTAGATTGGTTTCGGGCACAATCGACCAGAACGATGTCGCCGAATGGGTGAAAGAGGAAGTTGTCAATGTCGAAGTCCCGCCGTCTAAATATAGGAGGTTCTACTCTGGGTCTAATGAGGCACTCAACACGTCTCATATGAGTAATCAATACTTGCGCGAGCGCTGTGTTTTTATTGTTCCGCTTTGTGTCGAAGCACATACAACACTTTCATCGCGTTTTAGTGCACTTCACTTTGACGGAATTCGATACTCTTGCGGCGGACGGCGGACTAATGACACAATTTTTCCCGAACCCAGAAAGATGATTGACACTACCATCTCTTTAGTGTGTTTCGGAATTATGAAAACACACGCGAGCTGCGAGTTGCTTTTTTGGTGTGCATTGTGTGCATGCGCTTGCGACCATTGTTCGAGTATCATCGCTCATCATGCGCTTGCGCTGCATGTGCATGTGCATGTGTGTAAGAGTTAATTTCTTCGTAGTAACACTCTCTGAGCACTCGACTCCGACTCGCTCGCTCTGGAGTGCTATTCGAAGAAGCGTGCACCGTATTTTTGTTTACACCTCAAACGAGACGGGAAAATATTACACACATATCTGCGCGCGTAGACGCAATTCTGACGCGTCATCCGCAAAGATGACGCACACGTGTCTCGTTTGTCCATCCAAATGAACCTGAAGTGTGCGTGAGCGCGAGCCGTCAATGCACTGAAATAAACGTCGGAATTCTCGGAAAATCTGCCGAGCCAAATGCGCACGAGTACAATCGGGAATATACAATAATTATATTATTGCTGCATATTATCGGTGCCGTTTACACACAATTATGTGCGCTCAAAATATTTTCACATATTTTTTCCGAATCGTGTTTGGCATGCGTCTGCCTTTCCCATGACCAGAGCGGCCGGAGCGTAATGCGGCCAGTTGCAGCAGCATTTTAATGAAATCAATTCCGAAACATTAACCACGTCCGAAGGGGAATCGCGCGTGTGTGTGCATTCGCATTTCCCAGCGCAGCATTTGGTCCATCGTGACGTGCGATCATCGGTGTGTTTACATGCGCGCAGGCTGCCAAACAGATTTAATTTGCATAATTGGTAAAATGTTAATCGAGTATTGCGAACTCACTCAGCTTCAGCATTGTTCATATTGTTGCCTCATACTCCCGTTAAACATGCAAATGGTGTCGATAACATAACTCGGGCGGCTACGCATTATATGCAATTAGTGTGCAGTTTTGTGCGCATCCGCATCGTCAGACATTAATATTAAATTACATCGGAGCGGATAGCGAATTACCCAATCGATAAACTAACTGTTTTATTGAATCTGTATCCATCTTCTATATTTATGTTGAACATTGTACTTATGCTGTTTGTCGCAACAATTCACGGGGAGCCGAGTCGTGTTCATGTTTTCAATTCACTTAGTCGCTCCCTGGCTGCGCCGGGATCTGGGCGTATCGCACAAAGTGGATGGCTTACGTCGGAAAATGGGGCGGCACGAACGAGCGCACGCTCGCATTATTCGGTTGTTCGGCGACCATTCGACGAACAGACTCACATTTGCCAATCCCAATTCGGGGGAGACTAAAGGTTAAACGCATTTCGTGCATTTCATCCCGTATCTGCTATATACTTTACAGTTCATGAGAATCGGGAAAATCCGCTCGCCGGCAATGGCGGCCATTCAGTAGCTTCAATATTTTAATTACAAATTATCCCATCACGAGCGAGCGTGAGCACGGCACGGCACGCAGCATGGAAATTAAATACGGCGGCGCAAAAGGTGCTCGCTCGCACGGCGGGTGGTTGCTCATTATGCCGCAATGTACGTGCAATGTAGATCCACATAAAATACGCTGGCACACAGTTCAGTTCAGCATTCAGCACGAGCTTCAACGTTCGCCCATTCGTTGCTGGCATATCGTGCTGGGGTGTTCTATGTTGGCATGGGGGTGTGGAATTCGTCGAACTTGCGCGCGCACGCACCCAATAATTTGAATTTACTGAACGTCAAAATCGGGGAAAGTGGTCACGTGTCGTCGGGCGTGCACACACCAGCCACCAGAGAAGCGATATCCTGCTGTTTGCATGCGCCACTGTGTTTGTTAGTCACAGACTGCCGTTTGGCTGTGATTTTGCCAGCGGCAACGTTTTACATAGACAGCCTATCGGCGGGCGTCTCGGCATTTTATGGCGGCGGCCGGGATCATGTGGAAAAACGTGACTTTGGACGATATGAATTATTATTATGTACTTTGCACAAATTGTATTAACAACATAGTAATTAAATCTGTTGTAACGAACTAAATCGCCCATAATGCGTGCGTGCAGCCAGCTGTTCGGTATGCTGCATTCAGCAGAGTATAATTCAATTTAAATTTTATTGTACGCTATTTAATGCCAAACATAACTCATCCATAATTCGCTTATGCATGGCACGCACGCACCAACGATGCTGCACACAAATTGCACATGATGATGTTGATTCAATTATTGTCGATTTTATACGACATCGTGCCCGAAGAACGTCTTCTGGTCTGAAGTTTGCCGGCATGCATACTCCCAAGTCACAAACTCCAACAACTCACAAGACGTTTAACAGCATAGATCATCATCATCGTGCACAGTGCACACACACACGCAAACAAGCAAATCGTCGAGCCGTTGGGAACGATGCTCTGGTGTGTCCGGGCGATTACACTCATGTATTTATATGGAAATAAATAGAATTATGTAATTCAGTGCAAGGATATACGCAGACAGTCTACTCAAGGGGTGTGCGGTGTGCGTGCGTATGCTGACTTCGACCGGCCGCAGCCGCCGCCGCCGCCACTTGACGCACTTGTACATAATATAGATTTATGATCGGAATATTATATGCCAGTATACAGACACGCACGCAGCACGCGCACAATGTAATTTCATATGATTATATTCATATGATGCGTTTATGATGTGGCGAACGGAATCAACCCCTAATGCGCTGTTGCGGCGTCGGCGACGACGTTTGTGTGAGTGTGGGTGGAACGCAATGAGCTCTGCTATGCACAAGGGGAAGACGGTGGTGGTGGTGGTGGTGGTGATGGTAATGATGCGAATGTGTACACATATTATACACATTGAATGTGGTAAATGTTTGGCGGATCAGTCGACCGGTATGTTGGCATTGTCTGCTCCGAATATATATGCAAATTGAACAATGTTAATTCGATAATTATTACTCCCGAGCGTCGGTCAGACGGTCAGCTCGAACATCAAGACGCACAACAGCCAGTCTGACATGGGCGATTGAAATATCCGCCCGACACGCCCACACGTCGTGGCAACCAGCCAACGAAACCGCGGCCATTCAACACAACTCTAATTATATTTTCACTGGTCGTGGTCGTGCATATGGAAATCATTTGATATGAATACGGCAACCGCTCATTAACCACTTGACGCGTGCGCGCTCAACTCGGCCAGCAAGTGTGCTCGGTCATCGTCTATTCATTGATTCCGACAATGCGGTGGCGATAAAATGCGTATCAACACCCGCTCGCATTTACCATCACACATTATAAGTCAAATCATCGTCGTGTCGAGAGCCGAGAGTTTGGAGCGCGATTCCGACGAACTTTACGATTAACGCACACACTAAATGTATGCAGATTAATCTGCTCCGTAACAGCAGCAGCATCGCCAGACTGCCCACGATGCTCACAAATTGTTTACACATCAACTGGCTTGTGGCGCTTGTGGTGGCGCTCATTACGAGGAAACAAGCGGAGATCGGATGGAAAAATCGGAGAACTAAGCAAATACCAACATACGACACACTAGCACCACTTCAGTGCTAAGTAACTGATTACCCAGACTCGTGGCCAGAGAAGATGCCACATAACAGAGCAGCATACTCTCAGACACTGACTGATTCACTTGAACACTCCGGCGAGCGGCGAGCATTATGTGGTTACGTCTCGTAGGTCGTCGGCGACTATCCTCGAAAAATATAAAACTATGTGCCGACGCGAAGACAGGCGACTTTTTGCCTGCCGGGCGCATCCACTTGGCACACGAACAAGCGTGCGCGTCAACATAAAAAGCGAGAGATGCCTCTTAGCCATTTGCACTCTTCTTGCCAGGCCACTACTCCACTCCACTCGACTCGACAACATTATGTGGTGGTGGTACATTATACGCTACAAGTTTGAGTGTGGTTTTTTATGCTGGCGAATCTTCAGCGCACGACATCGCAACACCTTTTTGGACGCGGGCACAACAACACGAGTAGTCTGCCCGCCCGTCTTATGTTGTATGACAGCCATATTGAGACGAGTATGCGGTGTGGTTGCATAGAGATGAGGAGCTGTTGTCAGCATTAGACAATATCACCACCAAAGTAGGTGCGCGGTTTGAAGATGGTCGAAGTGCGGAAGTGTGTGGATGAAGCAAGTGCTGTAAATTGGCATCATATTTGTCACAAGTTTGCCGCGCAATATTCGAGCACGGGAAAAATCAAACAAAAAACCCAAACTGAATTACAATTGATCCACCCCCGATCGAGCATGTTGAGGCCAAAGCACAATATTCGTTTAGTCGTCTGCAGCCCCCTTGAGACAAGCACTTGACACCAGGCCGAAATGTATTTTATTTACCACCTAATTCACTTATGCTGCGCACAAGCACAAAGCACTAACTCGACGCACACGGTGCGCGATATGATCTGATTTTATCAACACCGCGACCCTCACGGCGCAGAGCATACACACACAGACAGACAGACAATGGAAGCAATCGTATGTACACATGTACACACGAGCTTCATCATCACGGTTATGTTGTGCGGTGGCGCACCACTTTTTCCGTCGCATTGTTAGAGCAGAGCAGAGCTCGCGTGTAATTTGCAAGTGAATAACATGCGGCTGAGTGGTGGTGTCTGCATGGATGCGCAGTGTACTCTCGCACCATACTCGGGGGAGAGGTTGTGCAACTATTGCGCGCGTGCGTTCTCCGAGTGTGATATATCCCAGAACATGTTGCAACACAATGCCACACCGGTGTGTTGTGCACGTGACCGGACGGAGGCCAATTACACGAACAAACATGCGCCGTTTAGCCAACGAGCGGTATGATTAAATACTCTGGAATATGTATGCTATATGTATGTAACATACTAGTGCAACATAGCTCCCGCTGGGCGAGCAGCACGTGCGTCGGGATGCGAACGCACGCACGCAAATGAAGTGCGAAATTTGTGGGATGTTTGATCGTTATGCTGCACGTTTGCGGGTAACTAATCTGCCGCCAAATCACACTCGCTGGCACAAAGGGGTGTTTTTTTGGCTACTGTTTCTAGGGTATTATTTACACGTTGAACAACACGATTACATCACACAGTTTTTTCTGATGTTTGGAAGCGTGTAACCCAATCCGAGTCAACTTTCTAATGAGGTTACAGCCCAATAAGAAGATTTTTGCGTCTCGAGATTTATGCGGGAAAAATGTGATATGTTGCGGTGCGTGAAAATCGATAACGTGGCGGCACAAACCGACCACACACACACCTCCAGCGACGCCGAATTGAGTGCGCGACGACACGACACGAGAAAGAGAATCAATTAGCAAACAAAGCGACGCAATTATTCCCACTCTTCGTTCTCGTTTCGGGTGGTGGCGAACGTGTCATGTTGTGCGCCTGTCGTCGAGCATGTCTCTTGTGCCGGCTCACATTCATACCGTTCGACGACGAAAGTGTTCGTATGTTGGTGTGTGTGAGGCCGACCACCAACTGTGCCGAGCAATTGGGTAAGCGCGCGACGCGATGCCCCCATTGACATTGACGCACGTTCGCATGCAACATACATACACTCAACATACGCTGCTGATAACGCAGCCGGATATTTCGGGCTCTATCTGCGGTCGACAGGTCCAAACAGATACACACACGCACGTGACAAGACTCATTTTGGCGTGCCGAGCAAATACCGCCCACTCAACATACGCGCGCTCACCTTTTGTGTGAGCATAATTTCGATGCGTGCGCGTAAATATTCACGCCTCCTTCTGTCGAAGCGAGCACACAATCGAGCATCACTCTTCTCTTATTGTGTGTCGATTCTATGCTGATGTCGATGCTGCGAGTGCACGATGATTATGATGATGTGACCGGCGCCCGACCTCGGATGTTTATAACACGTCTATTGATAAGTAAATTGAAACATATTTCCGACATTACGGGCGGCAAAACACGGGCGACAAATTGGCACCACGGGGTATGTTCTGGATCAGTGTATGCTGGATTCGGGGCGCTAGAATGTCGAGCGTGTGCATACAAATCGCTCTGGTTTAATCACATGCTCGTCATGCACACACACGCTGAGGCAACGTCACTTTGCTCGACGAGCACAAGCTCGAACCCGGTGAGATGTCATTCGCAATTGAGTCGTCCCATCTCGACGCCAGTGGACGCAGCAGCGATGAGACCGTCAGACCGAGATGCTCTCTGGCTCAAGCTATTCAGTCAGCGAATAACAAAAGAATTGCGTGCGCAAGAGTCTGCACACTGCGCGCACATAAGCGCGACTCATTGCTCGGGCGATAAGAAGCGTTTAATTAAATTGTCAGGAACTGCGTGCGTGAGTGCGTGCGGAGAGAAGAGAAAGAGTGAGAGTTGGATGGGCGCTCATAAGTTCAATGCGGACGCGCTAGTGCGTGCATCTCACATTCATTCGCATAAGAATTGAATAATTAATCGGTTTATTATGCAAATTGCACTCGTGCCCCGTGCACTTGCATACGCATATTCATGATATGCAACCGTGCAGTTTCAACGCTGGCAAACAAATAATAAAAACGTACGGAAACGCTACTCCGCCGTGTCACGCATTGCTGTGCACGCGCGAATTAATTACACGGATGGAATCGCGGTCGGATCTCAGAGTGGCATTTGAATTTTCGCCAAGAAATTACCGCGAGATAATACGGATGCGAGATGATGAGACGGTAACGGCAAACTTATGCACAGCCGGCGGATTACTGGCGGCACATGCGCTCCATTTGTCAATCGCAGCAAATTACCGTTGGAAAACATGTGGCATGCGGCGTGTTATAATCCTTTATTTCTCGCCGGGACCATTATCGACTTATGTTGTATGTTGTATTCATGATTGGATTCGCTCAGCAGCGCATGTCTTCGTGGTCAATTGACATCTAATAATATAATAATCGTGGCATCTTTGTGGAGCGGTCACGTGTTTAAGCGTCCCATTCTTCGCAATATTCTACCCGGTCTGTGTATTTATATATTTATGTGACACTATACACCTCACATGCGTACACCAGCACCACTAAAAGGCCTCAGCGTGCGGAATGTTTGGGGTAATAAACCCACACATATCATCCGGACACACGCACGCATATGAGCGACGACACGCGCCAGACAAAAGCCAGCGCGATGAGCATAGCATAGCACACAGAGTGGGCGAATGCAATAAAATAATCTCGTCTAGCAATTAAGCACTCTGAATGCCCGGATTAGACGCTCAAGCGGCGACGACGTGCCGAAGGAGAGCGCGCACGATGCGAAAGGAATGTCGCAGAGCAATCCCTCTGGCAGTCAGTGGCGTAGACAGAGATTTCGGCTGGGGATCTGTCGAAATTCATTTCATAAATGGTACTTATTAAAATCACTATCATCTGGGTGATGTTCAACACCCGAAAACACCCTCCCGTATACGTCACTGCTCTCAGTCAAAGACTGCACACTTTGCGCAGGGGCTCTCAATTGTTCAATTTGCCCGCACACCGGTTTACGACCACCACCACACCCGACTAATCCGTTTATGTCCGTTCGCATTTTTCAATTTCGCAGGTCTGGTTCCAGAATCGCCGAGCGAAGTGGCGCAAGACGGAGAAGTGCTGGGGCCGCAGCACGATCATGGCGGAGTACGGCCTGTACGGAGCTATGGTGCGGCATTCATTACCTCTGCCCGACACGATTCTCAAGTCGGCTAAGGAAAATGAAACCGTCGCCCCGTGGCTACTAGGTATGGAAGCCAAAAGTAAATGACCGTTCTTTTATTATTATTTCTCCATCATCTCCATCTCGTTGTAGGCTAACCAGAGTTGTTGAGTAGAGTGTTGAGCGTAATTTTGTTTGATATGGTTTGGTCGGTATGATAATGTTGGTACTAATATGTTGGTAGCATGCTCGTCGAAATGAAATTAGCAATAAACGATTTATTAATATAACAATTAACGTCGATGTGATGAATTGGGGTGCTATGCTGCGCTCTGGGATTCGCTCGATGATAGCCCATAATATTTAACCCAGGATTAAATATGCGAATGTGCGTGAGCGGCATGCGTGCATGTGCAAATCCCCGCGCAGCACGTGACCTCACGTGCAGACACACACAGTCAGACTACATGTAATAATGTATTGCACCCGCACACAAACCACACTCACACAACATAACTCGTGCCAGTAATTGGAATGCTGTTGCAGTGCATTTATAATACCGAAATTCAATAACTTATACTCACCATATGCCCATTTCACTAACCCAACCAAACGTATCATCCCTCATCCCACCAGGTATGCACCGCAAATCCCTCGAAGCTGCCGAGGCGCTGAAAAACGAGGACAGCGGTGCCAGCGATCGCGAGGACTCGGCCTCCAAGGCCAGCGACATTTCCTCGTCCACCGGTGGCGGAACTGGCGGTGGCGGCAGCAACAGCGGTGGCAAGCCACCATCGAACGTCGGCTCAACCAGCCAATCGGCCGCCCATCATCACCATTCGCAGCAGCATCACAGCATGAATCCGCAGCATAACCACCATCAGCAGCATCCGCACAGCATAAATGCACAGCATAACCACCATCAGCAGCAGCATCTTCATCACCTCGGCAGTGGCAGCTCCAGTGGCTCCGGGGGATCCGGTACCCATCTGCCGAGTGGCCACTCCGCCATGGCGTCCGATCACAACATGCTGCTGCATTGTGCCCACCCGGACACGCCGACCTCGCCTTCGAGCTGCTCGGCCATCAACGTCACGTCGCCAGCCGGCCGCACGCCGACGGCAACGCCCACCAGCGACCTGTCGCCGTCCTCTCCGTCGCCGCATCCGCCCGGAGCCGGAGGTCGAGGATCGCCAGGTTCCGCCTCCGCCATGCCGCTGATGCATCATCATTATCATGCCCAGCATATGCAGCATAACAGCCAGCAGCCGCAGCACTCGACGTCACCACATGCGGCTGCGGCCATGCATCCGCACTCGGCGGCTATGCTGCAGCATTCGGCGCATAGTTTCGTGCAACACCAGCAGCATCAGCATCACTTGCACCAGCAGCATTTGCACCAGCAGCAGCAGCATCAGCAACAACTTCAGCAGCATAACCAGCATAACCAGCATCAACACCACCATCAGCAGCATCACCAGCAGCAGCATAATCTCGGCCAGCCACCAATGTCACCGCCTCCACCGCCGCCGAACACGCACCAGCTGCACTCGCCGCATGGCGGAGCCGGAGCTGGATCTCAGCCGATGGCCGTCGATCCGAAGCCGAAGGACATGTCGATGGCGACCGCGGCGCCCGCGAGTAATGCGCAGACGGCGGCTGCAGCTGCTGCGCTGTACGGTGGACATCCGGCTTCGACGGCTGCGGCTGTCGGATCGGAGGTCAGCGCCGAGGAGGCGTTCCGATGGGTGGACTATAGCAGGGATCCGATCTCGTTTATAAGGTAATTATTTCAACTTCAACTGACATTCAAATATTCATATATTCAAATTAAAACATTCAAATGTATTGCACAGACCATAGAGAACTTCTTAATTCATTTTAGACAGTATTCTTTCGAATATCCAGTCATCTCATCAATTAGCAGATTCATTCTTCATACTAGCAGCTCAGAGTTGAGATTTTTTGTCAAATTCAAATCTCAAATACAAGAAAACTATCTACTGGCTTCCATCGTTGGCTTCACATGTTCTCTATTGAAATGTGAATTTGTGGATTCCACATAAAAGAACATTCATCGACCAATGTGTATATTTTTTAATATTCTCAGGCTTGGCTTGGAAGTGCAGTTTCTTGAGGATGATGATGTTTGGTCAATTGAAATTTTGTAATCAATCGGAACAATATTCACTTACTAATAGCTCGAGAACGTCTACCTTATGATCCATTTACACTCATTTTCTGAAGGTCCCAAAATTAGATATGTTCACTAACCGATTTATGCTTCCACCCCCTCACAGAAACAACTCCATCGCCTGCCTGCGCGCCAAAGCCCAAGAGCACCAAGCTCGCCTGCTCAACAGCGGCCTACTCCTCCAAGTTCGCTCGCTGGCCGGTCTCCAGAACCATCACCAGCAACACCAACACCAGCAGCAGCATCAGCAGCAACATAACTCACAACATAACCATCAACATCCGCAGCATCAACAATCGCATCACCAACACCATCATCATCATCATGCCGCCGTCGCGGCGGCCGCCGCAGCCGCTGCCGTTCAGCAGCACAACGCAGCCTCGACTGCGGCAGCCGCTGCCGCCGCCATGGCCGCCTCAGCATCATCTTCGCCGCCATCGCCGCTGGCCGGCTCGCAGCCGCAACATACTTCGTCGGCGCCACCGACGCCACCATCTTCCGCGGCAGCCACGACCGCCGCATACGACACGAATGCCAACGCGGTCCACCCGACGAATGGCGACCAACATTCGCCCACTTCCTCGTCATCCGCTTCGGCAGCAGCTGTGGCGGCCGCCGAACGTGACCACCAGATTGCCGAACATATGGCGGCCGTCAAAGCGGAGCAGCGAAATGCGGCTGCAGCTGCGGCGGCTGCCGCCGGAGCGGTGGCCGCCAATCTGAGTTATCATTCGGCGGTGGCGGCTGCGGCGGCTGCCTCGGTGGCCGCAGGGCCGACGGCCGGTGGCGGCGGCGGCGGCGGAGGAGCGGTGAAAGTGGAACAGCATAATGCGGTGCAGAGCATGGCTTTTTGACAGCAGCAGCAGCAGCAGCAGCAGCAGCAGCAAGAGAGTGATGTTGAGATGGTGTGAAAATGAAGTTGTGTAATTTTATTCGAGTATACCGGTGGTGTCGGAGAGTTATAATATTTCGGAATGTTTCAGCAACCCGCAAAGCTACATAAGTAACTATACACACACAGCGAATGCAAATCGAACCCAGTTTTATGTGATTTTTGAATAACTTGCACTGTAAATTGCGCGCCCGTGCGAGGCCCAAATATATGTAAAGCGATATATTTATTTAGGTGTACAAATTGAATAACGGAAGAAGTAGTGGGAAAGAGAAAATGAAAATATTAATTGTATCGAAACATGTAAAATGGCAGTACTTCGACTAAATGTAAAACACACATGGTAATATTGTAAGTGCGTTCGCATATTCGCCTAATAATTATAAACACCACCCACCATAAACATAATACAAGATAAAACATGCTCATGAGTAAAATTTGCTTTGCTGCGTACACATATTTAAAGTAATGTGAACCTGCATTTATTGAGAGAACACTTACACACACGAATAACGAATTTACACAATTGGAGAAGGTTTTTATCATTATGCATTCACACGAAACACACGATAGACAACTTACTCAATGCACATAACGTTTTAAATAATTGCTAAAATCAGATTCACAACGATAACATGGCTCATCATCGAACTTGCGGTATGAATTCAACGATCCACGAAACATTTTAGCATGTAGCATACGACACTGTATGATTTGTCGCTGCTTCAAATCGATTATTTTCTATTCACAACATACGCTATAGTCCTGAAGCGAGCAGGCAGGATGTACATAATATGAATTGAACTTTATAAATACTACTTTACGTGCAATAAATGTTTAAATATGCAAATATTATAGATTATATGGTATGAAACGATAATAAATGTATAAAAGCCAGAAAAATCCGATACTTTTATTTGTCATGAATATAATTTGTTCTCGTGGAAGTGGGGTTTGGGCAACTGAGTGTTGAGTCTGTCCAGAGCTCGAGGAGGACATCTGGACTTTTCCCCTTATAACGTGGTTCATAAAAACTACATACAATCAATCCAATCCAAAACCTTGAATCCCAACCAATAAACTCGAGATAAATTCACCAATTTTGAAAATAAATGTCGTTACTTCGTTACTATATCTATCCAAACCATATAATGACATTGAACGCACCCATTCACAGACAAGCGTTCAACTGACAGCATAGCTGTAGCTGCAGCTGTTGGTGTTGTTGTTGTTGTATTTTATAGATGTGTGGAGTCCTGTGATTTCGAAACCGATCTTAACGAGATCCAAATTTGCCGATGACTGAATTGTTTTGTTTGATTGAGAAGGGAATTTCATTGAGGAGAATTGAATTCCACTGCTGAGTAAATGCCCAAATTGAGATAACAATATTTTTTATATTTTCAATTTATTACCGTGATACCGCATATCGGTAAACCTAAAGTTTCCGTGAATTGCAGGCCCCATATGTGTGCGCTGCTGATTTGCCGGCTTCTGTGTTTGTTTGGTTTGTGATTTGTGATTCTTGCGTGTGCTGCATTCGCTTCTGTATATTTATCATCCAGCCACTGGGCCGAGCACAACGTTATTCCGCGCTTCGCTTATCTCACCCTATCACTTCAACGGAAGCCGTCGCCACCGCCACTCATCCGCGATCGCCCACCATGCGCTCCTCCACCCACGTCCTCTGTGCGGCACTCGGAGCCTCCGTCCTGCTGCTCATCACCCTCCTGCAGCCGGCGGTGGCCACCACTCCCGAGGAGGACGAGGGCGTCAAGTACGCCGATCAATGTGAGGCGTGCAAAATCCTGGCCATTGAGCTGCAGGACCGGCTCACCGAGACGGGGCGGTCGCACGATGTCATCGAGCTGGGGTGAGTCAATGTAGCGTCGATGCGGTCGTGATAAGAAATTATCGATTTCTAGAACGATGCGTTGATAAGCAGCAGGAGTGGTAATTTAATTAGAATGTTCATTCTTCAGAACAGTCCTCTGGAACAATCACAGTGGCTAATTTTCATCGTAATGGAGACATTCTACTGATATCAGGATTAAGATTCGACGGTAAATTATTCCTGCATATGCATATGAAATTCATCTCTTATTAGTATTTGCTATGCCAATATAATGTACAGAAATGCTGCTGATAAACAGCGTCAGCGATAACTGATTTAGAATAGCAATAAATCTGAAGAGAAGTGTTCATAGTTGTACAGAACAATCGAAGAGCGGCTTTCAGGGGTTCAAGTAGAGAAAAATAAATTACAGAAATGTTGTCGATGGGAACTGTGATTTAAGTTGAAGCAGTTGTCGATTAATTGCAATGATCTTCACTAACAACTATTGAACAATCTTGTTCGAGTAAAGATGGTATCTTTCGGCCTTCAAAGTGAACATATCCGACTAATTTTGGTTTTGTCGCAATATTTTCCTGAAAATATAGTTTCTTATTGAGAAGGGCCTTGACTGAAAATGAATATTTAAAAATGAAACGAAGTATCAAAAAGTTTATTGATTTATGATTATTTGTTCGGTCGAATCGGTCTGGTCGGTCGGTCGAATCGACTGCGAATTGACAATAAAATGTTTGATGACGAATGCTACGGTTTCACCTTTGATGCCCTTGTGATTCTAGTATATATTTCTAACTAAAATGTTCACATGTAAAAAATCAATTAAGTTCTTATGATCACTTTTCTCAAAAAATATACAATGTAATCCAAATAGTTTCCAAGCTATAGTGGTATGAAGTTATGCGTTTTTTTCAGCCGCACACCTTAATGTCTAGTATGAGGATTTTTTTCTTGAATTTTGTATGAATTCATCTAAAATGACGCGCTAGAATTTCGTGAAAACCTACTAATTCTCTCGTCCCCATCGCCATCCCTCTCCGCAGCTACTCCGTCGACGACGTGAAACCGAAAAAACGCACCCAGTACAAGCGCAGCGAGTTGCGCCTCCTCGAATCACTCGAGAACGTCTGCGAGCGCGTGCTCACCTACAATCTGCACAAGGAGCGCACCGATAGCACCCGCTTCGCCAAGGGCATGTCGCAGACGTTCCAGACGCTGCACGGCCTCGTCGACAAGGGCGTCAAAGTCGACCTGGGCATTCCGCTGGAGCTGTGGGACAAGCCGTCGGTGGAGGTGACGCAGATGAAGAGCCAGTGCGAGACGCTGCTGGAGCAGAACGAGGAGGCGATCGAGAACTGGTACTATAAGCATCAGGATGAGAAGCCGTTGATCAAGTATTTGTGTGAGGAGCGAGCGCTGCGCGGCAAGAACACGGAGTGCTTGTATGAGGTGGTGAAGGCGGATGGCGGTGGGGACAAGAAGACGAAGAAGGCGAAGCGGAGTCGTGGCGATAAGAAGGGCGATAACGAGGAGCTGTGAGAGATAAAGTGAGAGCGTCATTGTAGATGGTAGGTCGAACGTCAACGAGTCTGTTTTAATATACGACGTACATTCTTCTGAATATAAGCTGCCAAATATGGATAGGAATACCACTTCACATCATTGCATTTACTCTGATTTATTATTCATGTATAGGACTATGCTTAGAAAAAATGGGTAGTTACTGCTTCCTTTTTATGAACATTCACTACCTCAATTAGTTTAATTAATGTTCTTCTTTTCGTTCGAGAAATCGTCCAACGAATTAGCATGCAAGCAAAATAACGAAGGTTTGTAGTTTGTTGACAATTTCATTTTCACACAATGCTCTAAGCTCTAAGTCAATCCAGGAAAAAGTTATGTCCTTCATACCGAGAACGAAACACGTATTTTTTGTAGGGGGAAAATATTGTATTTCGAGTAGAGAAACCGTAGGCGATAACAAAATATATGACAGTTTTTCATCTGGGCTTTTTCTGAGAAGCTGCAGTTGTTTTAAGTAATAATCTTTCGTTTTTCCCATACAAAAAAATCAATTTTCAACTTCTCATATCTTACGTCACAGTGCTTACGTCACAGGGCTTTTTGCCTCTAGTTTCATTCATAACTGTTCCTTGATTGGATCGATTCACTACGTTCTCTTTCCTTGATGGTTTTGCATATTTTGATCCTTACACAGGAAGGGAAGGGATCACATTGAAACTTCGTGGAAATCTTTTGAGTATGTAGAACTTTAAAACGTACTCTTGGAAAAAATATGTTATCGACATTTGTACCTCAACGGTTGATTTTCCCGTCCAAATGCCCGTTTTTTGCAGTTTTTTCAAGTTCGTGTGGAGTGAGTAATTAGTTTTTTTTTCTGAAATATCGAATATATCGAAGTTTTCGAAAGTCTTCATAACATTATTGTATCTTTCTTTCTTTCTTTTAATGTAATTTATCGTGTAATATTAAGCATTGTTCACTCTCGAATTGAACATTCTAGAATTAAGTACAATAATACACTTGCGAAAACAATTAAAGGACCACTTTGCATTTCAATGCATTTTCAATGCATTTCTTTTCAATGCCACGCATATCTCACAATTGTCATGAATACAGTGAGTAGAAAAATATGTTGTTGTTTTTCGATTTTGTCCATTGTGCACGAACTTGGGAAACATTATTCCAACTCAACCACTATATGGAGCGGATAACTTGTTCATTTAGCTTTAATTTGCTTGTCGTTGGTCTCAATACGATTTTTTCGCATCGAGATATCGGAATTAGAATGGAGAAGGGTCATTTTTTTAAACTCACTTATTTTTTTAACTCACTGTATTCATGACGATTGTGCGATATGCGAGGCATTGAAAGTTTCAAGTACTAATTTGTCCGACTTCGATACGACCATTATTAACGAAGATACAACTCTTCATACACAGCAACAAATACGGTTTTTTCTAGTGATCCTTTAATTGTTTCCGCTAGTGTAATTTCCAGCCGATTTCCGTATACAAAAAAAGTATTTCCAATTTACCTCCCCAAATTTTCCGACTAACGGTACTATAATGCTAGAAACGAAAACTGAAGGCATGTCTTTACGACGTTTTAAAATGTGAACCTAACGAATTCAATACTAAATTCAATAATGTAACGCGTATACGCCGCGATTGAAGGGACATTGAAATGGGAATCTATTCTACAGTGAGTTCATGGAAAATATCTCGAAATTATGTGTTTTTACTTGCGTCACTATTGCAATAAACAATCCATATATTGGTGGTCGCAAACGCGTCGGGTCGCGAGAGCGACACATGCGAAACACGAACGCGTCATTCGTCATCGCGCGCTCGCACACAGAATTCAGCGGACGCGAGACGCGACGCATCGGTACACTAAATGGGTGCTGGTATGTGGTATGAGACTTATCAATACGATACCGTCTATAAAAAACATTTGTGTTCGAGTGTGTGTGTATGTGTGCGTGTTGATAGGTGCGCTGAATGTGTGCGCGTTTGGTGCAAGTATTTGCGATCGAATCGTTCGAATCTGCGTGTGGCTGTGAGTGTGTGCGTTGCTCAGGTGCGCTCAGGTGAGTACGAACATACAGACAACAGGTACATTGAACGCATTGTTGGCGGCGCGGTATTGATGAGACACATGCGATGTTTTGGGGTCGAATGCATTTTATTTAAATCAGACAAAATTCATACCGATCGAAATACAAATCCTATAATTAGTATAAAATAAATCGAATTTACCACGAATTTTCAGCGATAATAATTGTGTAGTAAAACAATAAATTCGAACACATTCTTATTCCACAAAGACACATGTCACTCACTAAAAATCTCGGACCAAACACTTGAGCCTATACAACATTATTCATGTGAAGTAGAGACCTAGGTTCTAATATAGTTTATCAAGTACATAGTCCTATTAATCAAATTGCAACAATTGAAACGTTCATTTTCAAGTGCAATTCAAATGCAATGGTGGAATAGACCCAAGTAAAAGTTAGTCCGAAAAGTCCATGCCGTTTGGGAGTAGGACACATTTTTTAGATTAAATTATTTGTGAATAATAAACACAGTTCTTTTGAAAGACGATACTATGAATTTTGCGATCTTCCAACTTTCCCATGTCCTTCGTATGGAACGATGTCTTTTTTGCCTCAAAATAAGCCATTTTTCATTCAATATATCTTTCATCGGTACCAAACCAAGTCTCTTTCCAGCGATGATATTTCTGAGGTCTGGAAACAGAAAATAGTCAATAAAAGCCTAAATTCATAGCTTACATCACAAATATATTTTGGTCGATTTCGAGGTCGCGCGGCAGACGTTATGCAAATAGCTTTCGCATGTCCAAGAAAAAATCATTTTTTTTTAATTTCTATAAGGTATCATACATTTTTAGCAACCAGCGATCCGGCCTTATTTTGAGGATTTAAAGAGACTATCGTCTGTATTGCCTCATTTGGGCGTCTAGTACGCGCATTTTCCTTGGTGTTCAAATGGTCAGCACGGAATTTAAAAAAAAATCGCTACCATTTTTTTTGGCTAGGGCAAACCCAGATATAATTTTCTGAACAAATGGTTTGTCTCTGGTCCTATTTGCCCATAGAAAACAGCGTTCTACAAAGACACGACAATAAATGTTTTCTATTCGATCGTAATAACAAAACAATAAAAATGATATATCGAACGAACCAAAAGTTTTATCGATGTAAATTTTTGTTTTGGGTCATTTGTAAGATATATGTTGAATATTCATAAATAATTTTATCTAAAA
>JANTBZ010063973.1:0-22861 GCA_024741255.1 Exechia fusca | reverse complement strand
TACTCAGAAACATGTCTAAATTCCCGGGAATCGTCGAAAATCATCGGCATTTTCATCAAAAAATCATGGATAATCCCTGAAAAAACGAGAGAAAATTTTGAAATTCTTTCAAATCACTAGAAATATGCGGCATTTATCTCTAAAAATCTCCGAAAATCCGTAAAAATCGCTAGATTTTATTAAAAATATTCAGAAACATCTTCAAATTACTTGGACTTGGAACTACAGTCGAACCTCCCTAACCGGAACCTCCCTAAGCCGGAAAGAACATTTCGGTTCCATGCGATTTCTTTTTGTTATGCACTTTTTAATTCAAAGCTTACTCACATGGTCATTTCTGACTATTTTCAAGTGTTAAAAAAACTCCCTAAGCCGGAAATAATGTCGGTCCCGGCTTAGGGAGGTTTCAGTGTACTGAAAAACATTAGAATTCACTTGATAAATTCCAAAATTTCTTCAGGCCCTTTGGTATACACCTAAACCTATATAACACGGTAGAACCAAATATAGTTCATTTCAGTTTGAAAAAAGTACATTCTCATATGATAAAAGAGTTGAAAATATCATCTGTTCAAATCAATCAACTTTCAATAGAAGATCCTCTATCTGCATGGAAATCATATCGATAAATCACGTATCGTACATTTTATTACAGCGAATTTGCACTAGTTTTCCAGTAGAATTGAGCGAAATATGCATTCAATATAGAAATTTAGATGATGATTGCGGTCATCCTTCTAATTACACAATACAAAATAGTTTCAGATGAAAAGTGGCGTTTTTGAGTGCAATGCCCTTTTTGCAGTTGTACGCCGTCGCACCTTGTTATCAGTTCTTTACAAATTCGGTTAAATGAAGCTGGAAGCGGATTTCAAATATCGCATAAGCAGCGTCATCTGTGCGTTCAATGTACAACCAAACCCTAGTTCCGAACCATATTATGGATACTCTCTACTCGCGTCTCACCATAAAGCTTTAGCCAGGGTTTACAATGCAACTGCGTCTCATTCAGCCCACTGAGAACACCACCCACCCACCATACCAAAAGGCGACCGCGTTCTCAAGTTTCGCGAGTGCGCATGCGCCTGACAACGGGCGGCCGCCGCGCCGCCGCGGCCTCATCGCCAATCCCAACAACAACGCCGCACGCAGCCATTCATTTTTGCGCTACAAAAGTCCGAGAAAAGAGCAGAGAATTCAGTGCAGTTTGTACTTTCGAGCGAGCCGGGCGGAAAACACCATTCGCAGTCAGTCCGAGTCCGAAAACTCGTCGTCGCACACACACACACACACACGCACATACAGACATACACTGCGCGTTGTTCCAGCAGCACAAGCACACTGCGCGCGTGGTGTATGTGTGTGTGTGTGGAGTTTTGTTTTTTTCCGGACTTCTGTGCAAACTTTGTCTGGCTGTGTGTGTGTGTGTGTGTTTGTGTGTGTACGACGAGAATAATCGCCACCGAGTGCGAAATATGTGCAACGAAATACACACACACACTGATGAAACGCGGCCGCAGCGCTTGCTTGCGAAATATTTAACGCACGACTGCTCTTTCACACAACTAATATGCAAATTATATATTATACTCTTCTTACAAACAGAGAAATATCGACCACCGACACTTCACCACATCGCACATCTCAGAGCCACCCCCTCTCACCACCACCACCAAACACGCCAACAAGCAAAATATAATCCGCCAACACCACCACCACGAACAACAACAACTACTACAACTGAACCGCACAGACAGAACACGAAGGGAACCACCACACACGGGAGAATCGTAAGATTTTTAAGACTTGCCTCGCCATTCTCCAACTCTACCCACATCATTTATCAATTAGCGCACTTGCGTCGAGACTATATTTTGTTTGTTCATACACCGAACGTGCGTCTTTGTTGTTGTAGCATGTAGCGCCGCAGCGAAACAAATCATAATAATCAAAAGGGCCCGCGCGCAGTTTTTTTTGCCCCGAAGAGAAAGAGATTCGCGATTCGCTCATTTCGCACACGCGCGAATCGCGTGGACGTATGTTAATCTGTATAATATTGAATGCGAAAATTAAACTACTCATCAATCAACAGTGAAGATGATATTATATATTCTTGAAGTAATTTCCTCGCAAAAAATATGTAATTGTAAAATTCGACGTAGCGCGGGCTCTTTTACATGCATACACGCAGAAGCGCTCTCTCGTTGGACTCTGGAGCGGCGAGTTCATTTTGTGTGTAAGTTCAGCTCTCCATGTTCGTTTGCGGCAGAACGCATGCGCTCTGTTTTGTACGAAGTTCATGAAATTCTACCGCAAACACTGATTCGATTCACAGAATATGAAACAAAGTCAGGCATTCGCACAACATCTAATGCCATTGTTTTGTGCCGAATTGCGCAGATAAATAAGCGTGGTCGCGAACGCCGAATAATTATATTCCGCTATCACACGATGTACACAAACACAGCAAGCCAATGAGCGACCGAGCGAGATAGCACGAGGTACAGCGAGGTACAGCGAACAGCGAGCCAACCAAGAGCGAGCTTTCGCCCTCCGCCGCTCGAATTCACTGCGCTTTCTGCGCAGCGCTGCGCCGCTCCGAACGGCGAGGCCTCGATGATCACTCGCGCTGTCCGTTCTTCGCAGTGTGTCTCTTGAGCTAGCCGGACGTTGTTCGTTCGTTCACACGCAGTTTTTTCCGCAGCCGCAGCAGAGCGTTCGTTCCTCCTCGCTTCTGGCCCGAGCCCACAAACCACACAGACCGACAGACACACCAATCCACCACACAGCGGCTCACCGAAGCCCTACACACACACCAAGTGAGTTGTCGAATTCGAATCATCCGAGAACAAGTGTCCCACCCCGCCGCCTCCACACATCCAACAATATACTTCTCTGCAATTGCGACTGAGTGTACCTGAGCGAGTGCGTGTATGTGTGTTTTCGAAGATTGAATATTTTTTGTTTGATCAAACAGACAAAAAACTCGTGTTTGTGCGTGAGATTGGCGATTTTTATTCTGGCCATGTTGTGCGTTTGGGTGTATGTGTGTGTGTGTGCGTGCGCAAATAAAAATGCGCGCGCGCGTGTCTTTCATTAAATTATATACACATTCACACACAAACAGACAACGCGCGAGGCGCGAGCGAGACCAAAGCCGCACAGCGCACAGCCAGACATTTTCTCGTGCAATATATGCTCGCCTCGCACAAATACAGACGCACCGCGCGCGTTCACCCGTTCCCTATACGTATACACACACGTTTTGTCGTCATCATCGTCGCCGGTTCGACCGTGCACACTGTTGCCAGATTTGGCGAGCGTGTGGCGTGAGCCGCCAGAGCGACGGCAAAGCAAAAATTTGGAGTTCGCGCATTACAGAACCACGCCGCCAGAATCGCGCGAATCGCGTCGATGATATGTGTGTGTACTTCTGATTTCGATTGGAATTAATTCAATTACTTCACATGGCAATTACTTCACATGGCACACAATCAGACCCCGACAGACAGTCAGACAAAACTACTTGTGCACGATGTGTGTGATGTGGTGATGATAATTCGTTTTGTGACGAAGTGACGAGAGCGAGAGCGGTGTGAACAAGTTATGTGTTTTATGTGCAATTGTTCGTTGTGTGTGTGTGTGTGCATGTGTGTGTGACCCGGCAACACACCGTCGTCGCCGCGGCCCAACAACAATAAAACACCATTTCGCTTGCTCGCACTCGCACACACTCACGCAAATATATACACACACGGAACACGGAAAACCGCCGCACACACAACAACAACTGCGAGCATATGCCGTGTCTCGTGCGTTCGCTCAAAACACTTCACCACACACGCATCATCGCCGTCCGTGTCCGTGTCCGCCGCGAAGGTCTTCCCGAACAAATCACCAAACCATTCCGTGTAGACGAAAGTAGACGATAAATCTTCGTCAGTGCCAGCCAGCGCTCTCACCTCTCACTCACTCGCATAAAGTGTACACCCTACAACAACAACCACAAAACAACCATAACCAGCCGACAAACTAACATCTAATTCATATTCTACTCGCCCTCCACCTCCACCCTCCTCCTCCTCCTCCTCCCTCTCTGACAATCACTCAACAAAAAACCCCCGCCCAAAAAAATACAGCGCACCACAACAGCCAGACACCAACCAACAAAACACCGGCAGACTTGCGGTGCGCGCGCCCCCCCAGACAACACACAACACCCACCCACACATTCGAACACATTTGTGTGTGTGTGCGTGTGTGCTGCCCAACGTGAGCGTGAATAGAACCAGGGAGAGCGAAAAGTGCTGCGAGATGGCGTTCAACGGGAGCGGAGCGATTGCCGGCGACGGGCCGCAGAGCAAGCGTCTGTGCACCGGCAAGCTGGAGGCGATCGAGACCGGTCACAACAACAATAAGGTGAGTGCGCCGTACGCACGCATGCCGAAATCTGGCCTAAAATGTGAAATTGACATTATACAGTTGGGGACAAGGAATTGGAGGCACGCGTGGGCCTGAGCCTGAGCCTCTCAATTTAATTTAGTATTTCTTCATCACTGCGTAAGCCTATGAAAAAGGAGGAAGAATAGAATTTATACAGTGACTGTCAAAAGTCGTCGGTCGGCAAGGAGTACACATGAAGACGCATGTTTTATGTAAGACGAACGTTTTGTGGTTTGTGCAGAAATGCGATTTAAGTCAAAATTGCACTAAAATCATCCTCCAAAAGTCGTCGGTCGCTTCTTAATATTGGGAAAGTCCAAGTTTGGCCAGGCATTATGTACAAACAAACAAACGTGACTTCCCAATATGCTGCTATCCTGTGGTTCGGATCGTCAAATTTGTTACCAGAAAGTGGCCTTCCATCAAAGTTAGAGGTGTTGGTTTTTTTGTGTGAAAAACAATACATACAACCAGGACCATAATTAATCGGACAGTTGATGTTTTATCGATGGGAAAGTACTTCAAACACTTCTTTACATATTTTCGGTATAAATTGCAACAATTCATTGGAAACTTTAGCTGGAAGGGGAAGAGTTCTGCCCGAGATTAGCTTCAAAACTGTTCTGCAATGTCACATTCCTCTAATTCTATGTTCACAACTCTGTACAAACATCGGGCGGCCTGTTGAAAGTTCAACTTCAGGGCTGCACACACGAAGCGCAATTTTGTACATGCTACACGTTGGGCGGCCTAGTGTTGCAGTTGGAATATTGCCCCAATCATAAATGTGTGTTGAGCAACGAAAAAACGCGGGCTCACTTCCATCCGGAAGGCATGAATATTTTAGGAGCCTCAGCTCAGGCAAGTCCAGTCATAAAGTCATGAAATGCATGCCATACAGTCGAGCTTGTTTGTGCGAGCAGCGACTACGCGACTGGGTAAAAATCAATAATGATGATGGCAATCTGCGCGCGACAGAGTAGTGACATACACACGCACATGCGTACACGCTTCGCTGTCGCTGCCGCCGCCGCCGCCACGGCGAACCGCGCCTGCCATGTTGACGATTCCGCCGGTCGGTTTGTCAGCAGCGAGGAGGGGTGTTTTGTGCGTTTGTGCGAGTGAGGCGATGACGTCTCGATGTTCGTGATGTGCGCAACTTGTGCACGATACACGATGCACGATAATTCCGAAGCCGGTTTTTGTGTCTGCATGCGCGCTCGCGATTTTGGAGCACCATCACGATTTTGGAGCACACGACGACGACGACGACGCAAACTTGTTGGTTCGCCTCGCGCGCGTTTGGAACCAGAAAAACGCCGCGCCGTGAGTCGTGCCGTGCAGTGCACAGGTTCTGATTCGTGATTGTTTATTCGAGTTGATTATATTTCAGCAGCTCACAGTTCTAGCGGGTGTTTACACAGGACTAGCGAGAACGTGCACATGCATGCCGTTTCTGGTTCTTCGTGTGTGTGTGCAGCATGTCAATGTATACCAGCTGCGAGCGTGCGTGCGTTTGTTACGGCTCATAATCAAAATGCCATGGAAAATGCAAACGCGCACATGAGCGAGTAGCAGCAGCAGACGCGATACGGGTTTTCATTCACAGAGTCGAAGTCAAGGCATACTACTACATGGTTCACTAAGTCGCGGGAAAAGTGACGAAAACACACACTTTATGATGAAAACATTATAGGTTCCTCTACATGGACGTATTCAAGGCCGATAGCCAAAATTCAGAGATCCTGAAATATCAAGATCACCTTCGAAAAGCATTTGCCGCTAACCTTTGCAAAATCCCCATATTTCTTTTCCTGGAGACACCATTTCGAATTTGGAAATTGATAATAGTCACTAAGAGCCGAACAAGGATAGAATCGTAAATGAGACCACAATTCATAGGCTAATCATTATATCGGCATTGTGTTGATTTTTGGCAATTATCAGTTTTCGCCTAATCGCGGCACCCTCTTCGCAAAATGCTCTCGTATTCCCAAAATCGCACGCACGATATGACTCAACACTGTTCTCATATCCTCACGGAATCAGGAATTTTTAGCTGCCAAACGAAGCCCTGCTTCTCTTTAAATACAAGATGGGTATAGAAGGAACGCCACAAAATTGCCACAAAATTAATTAATTAATCAGGTTCCATGCTTTCCGAATTCCGAAATAATTTCGTGGACTTATTGATGTTTTCGCCCGGAACTGCAAAATTTAGGCATCCACTGCGCGCATCGTCTTCGGTGCCCAACTGATCGGTACAAAATAGTTTTAAAATATTGCCAAATTTTATTCGGCTAGGGCAGACCGACATGAAAATTTCTCAAGACATGTTTTGGCTCCAGCGGCCCTCCAACGTACAGTGCTCTATCCAGAATTTAAATACCATCTTCTCGATATGTCAGGATATGTCGATCCGCGTGTTACAATAAATGCAATTACTGACAAAATAATGACATTTCCGTGATAAGATTATTTATGGCTGGCTAAACAATTACTATGATCAATAATACATTTTGTCTTCATCTGAAATACTGTTTCCTCATAAGTAGTCTCAAGACCGAATCAGCGCATGTAGTACGAACGTTGTCTGATCAACGATCAAATAATTTCCATCCCAATCCCCCACCCATACGCTCCTGTAGTGCCACTAGACCAGCAGCTCTTGTATACACATCCAACAGACACCCGACTTAATTAACACATCACATGATGGGTGCGAGTGTATCCAGATGGACGCGTGGTGGCGATGGTTTCTGGTAAACGATTATACACTACACGCTCGGTTTGTGCATGCGCTTGTGTACACAGTGCAGTACTCCGAATGCACCACCGAAATTTGCATCGGCATCGGGCGCCCAGCGCAGCTCCAGCGCTCCAATGCAAAGCCAATCAGCGGAGTTGGCAGCGACGATAACGCGACCACACGAGACACGACGAGTGAGTGCACTGCAAGTATGTGTGGATGTGTACTCAGCTTCCAGCAGCACGTACTCGTCGAAATTGGGCGCAAACACATCCGCACTCACTCACACCCATATTTTTCTCTCGACCGCGCATCGCCGTCGTTGCACTCGCCGCCGCCCAAGAGTTGTGCTGCGACCGAGTTCGTTGATTATTTACATAACCAGAATAGCGCACAACGAACCAGAGCGACCAGCGACGGCGGCGTCGAGCAAGTCCATTAAAATTACGCTGTGCATCAGTGTATATTTAGTGCCGCCTGGCCTGGCCTGGCCAGTTGCAAGCACGCGATACGACGCGATGCACATGTAGGGTAAGGTGGGTCAAGTTTTGTTTTGTAAAAGTAAATCATAAGAGCACCCATGTCCGTAATTTATAACCAATTTTTTAATGGTGAAATGTAATCGAAGGTCCTTTTACCTGCTGATCCTATTTGAAATGAATCTCTTTAATTCTTCAGTCTATTCTAGGAAAAATCGAGAGCATACTTTTTGACGATTTGGAAGGGTGATCTATGCACTTCATTCGATTTCTGCTAGGATATTCGATTTGGAGCCGAAAGATCGGTGAAACTGGAACTTATTCGGTTTCACCAGTAAATGTCGTTTCGAAATCAATAATTTCATTTGCTTAAATGTAATGTAACATTCACATCGTTGGCTATTGCAAACACAGATTTATTGTGTTACAAACAGTGGATAACAGTTGTTTCTTAACAAGATACTTGATGACGTTGTAAACTAAATATCTAGTGACTGAGCTTCATAATTGAACACAATATTTCTGTGAATAGTAAAGCAATCATATGTTGGTTTTTACACCAAAATTCGTCTATTGTCTGTTGCCCTCGAAAGCAATGGCAGGCCTTCAACTTTATGTTACCATGAACAATCGTTACACTTGCTTCTTAACAAGCGCTTTACATACGACTCAACAGCATATACATTTTCAAAAAAAAAGATGCAATTCAGTTCCCACGAATGTATTTTTCAAGAATAGCCGAACTAAATTTTCAACATAAATAACTATCCATAAATAAACTATATTCATAGGAATAATTTTATGAAATTCAAACTTGCAAACATCCTGCACAAAATGCACCCGCTTCACCCTACATGTTGCGGTGCGGTCGATTCTACCATATTGCAGATGACTTGTGTATAGCTTGTGTTTTTTCAAACATATTTCATGGCGGGGTGAGGGTTCGTAATAAAACATACGGACAGTGAAATTAATTTTCGCTTACCCGAATCTACGATCAAAGTACTAGTATGTGATATGCTGTTATGGTTATGGGTATTGGCGCTCGGCATTCGGTGTACATTACAGCGAAATTGGGTCGGTTTGTGTTTTTTTGCGCGCGCGCACGCTCGCGATGAATCATACACTTCGCCGGCGTGCTGCGCTGGTCACATGAAAAGGTTTTACCACGATTATTTCTTGTTGCGAATGGTCAGATAGACACACATGAGCATGAGCACGACACACTCGTTGTGCTGGTTCGTGTTGCTTGCATGTGCGCGGTTTGCACGTACGCAGAGAGATGAGCGTTCGAAATGTAGTGGGATTTCGTGCGATGTTGTGTGCTGAAGTGTTCTCGTTGAGAATCGAGACTCTTATCGAAGCTAACGTTCAGACAGAAAGTATGTTTTTCTTAGAAAGTGCTGCTTCGATATGAATCTCGGAAGTGGCAGAGACTATTTTATTTTTCCTATTTGCTATCTTAATATCTTTATACATACAACATCCAAGAATCAATGTACATATAACGTCATATGCATTCTATTAATCCTCGCAGAGTCCAGAGTTATCAGCATGTTGCTGCTCAACATACTTTATATTATCGCTGACAGTTGATTCTATATCAAGATGGTAACTTTATTCTATTCTCCGTTTTAATGCTAAAAAAACATAAGTTCAATCAGACAAACGATATAACCAACTAAACTAATAAATCAGAGTACAAGAAACAGTTGATCGGAGTAATTTCCGCTTCTTTTAGAACCCGCCTCGTGCACTCGACTTTGTGTTCATTCAAGCCTATTCAAATGAATGTATTCTCACACAAACTCATACGAAAGTATGAACCGCACACATGCCACATACGGCAACATACACACCGCGAGAGTGAGTTAGGTGACCACAACGACACGACACGAGTGGCGCGGCGGCGGCGGCGACGCGTGTGCTGATGATTCATTTGCAAAGTATGCCAAAAGGACATTGTCGGCAGTGTCACGCTGCCGCTGCCGTTGTGTCGCATATGTGAGCGTGCGCGCGCACATTCCGTTTCTATTTCACTCAGAATGCGCGCGCGCGCGTTTACATTTTGCACAATAAAATACATATGATATATTATTCACGCGCTCGGGCGCCCGGGCGCGTCTGCCTGCACGTGTGTGTGTGTGAGCGAGAGGCCATCGGCGTTGGCGTCGGCGTCGTCGTCGGTGCTGAGCACTAAATCATCACTTGTGCGCGAACTCACACACGAGTCGTCCGTACTCCGGATTAAATACGTATTATTTCCGCCAGCTCCGCCGGGTGCTGCCCGTGGGCACCGGCGACGTCGCACGTCGCCCGTCTTTGTGCGCGAGCGCGCGCAAAAGACACAAATTGTCGGAATGGGGCGCGTATTGTTATGTGAGCGCACGTCGAGTGCGTTCCGGACCGCCAAACTAAAACATGTTGGGCAATGGCGGATAGAAGGGGTGGTTTTGAGTCTTGTCATGGTTTATGGGGTGGTAGATAGTTGAAAAATCGTCAATTAAAAATATGTTGAAACAATCGATCGTTCAATCGATTTATAGTAGCGATTCGTAGTAAGACTCTCATAAGAATGTATTATTCGTTCTTCCAATTTATGTTGAATCACATCAATCCACAGGTTATGTTGATGCTTTTTACTAGCGATAAACGTGCACAGATATACACACCAATCAGATTTAGTTTAAGTCATAAATAGACAATTCACAACTCTGATGACCACTCCTCAAAATATCTTAACTACGCGCCTGATACAGCATTCCCTACACATTCAGCATACTCACAACATAACACCGGTCGCGACACACACACACGCGTCGCTCGCAGAGAGTGTAACAGACGGTTTAAATGTTAAACACTGTCGCCTGGGCGCGCTCGCGCGCAGATCGTGCGGGATTTACGACGACTATACGAACACATTCTGCGAACTACACATTCGCTGCACTGACCGCGAAACCGTTGGCTCGGGCTCGAGCTCGAGTGCGAGTGGGTTATGAAATAGTTTAATATGCTTCACCAGCGCCAGCGCCAACGCCACCACCACCATCGCCATCGTCGTAATGATAAATATGCATATATGCGCGTGGCTATGCTGCAGGCTGCCACTGCTGCTGCTGCGAAAACGGTTCGGGGATCACAATTGTGTATGTGTGGGTGCGTGCAGCCATATTAATAACACACAGTGCACATTTTATTACGTTGTCCGTCGTCGTCCGTCGGGGACGCGGCGGACGCGGCGGACGCCGGGAATGTTATGCTTGTATAATGATGATGATGAAGGCGAATTGTTGCGGGTGAAATGGGGGTGGTGGTATGATATGGAATTCCTAGCCAGCATATACGCGCACAGTATATATGAACAGGTGTGCTGGATGTGGTGCGTCGGTGTGCGGACACAGAGAGCGCATACTTGCGGTTCACCAGCTGACGTTATGCCCACGATGCCTCTGATGCTGATGCTGCCGGCGTGTGCAATATGTTATGCAGTTAATATACCGCCAAATGGGGAGGCCGCAGCACGTGCACGAAATTGTGACTAATAAATGTGTACGTGTTCGGGACTGAAATCAACGGGTTGGATTTATGATGGGTTCGGGGATCGGATAGACTCAGGTGACCGTGTGTAATAAAGGTGGGACTCGCGTGTGGTAAAGTGTTTATAATTAGGAGCGCACGATAATTGAATTTGATTAACATTGGCATGTTGGAGTATAATAATGCCACACAGTTTATGTATTACTTCAAAAGGATAAGTCTCGTAATTGTGTATGAAACTAAATGTCAGCGAAAACGATCGTTATAAATTATATCTTTTGATGACGCATAACACACTCTAATCAGAAATCAGAGCATCCCAATTGAAAAACCCCTATAAAACGTGCATGACATGATCTCATTTCACTCCGACGAGCTGATGTGCGAGATTATGTGCGCAATTACAAAACTTGGAGAACGTATATATTAAAAAGATCTTTGCGCCCCAGATGCATGTGAAATGATAAAATACGCGAATATGACATGTGCACCGGTGCGTGATGCTGCAAGCAATGCAACGTGCTACATTATGTAATATGTTATGATCCCAGCACACATTTATGCTCCGAAACGAAGACAACATGTCAAATTCACGTCGAATCATCTCTATCTGCATGCATGTATGTTTGTGTCACCGGAATTAGGTTCGTAGCATAACTTGCTTTAGTTTGCCAGTCAAGAATGTTGTGTATAGTATGTTGTATGTTGCTGCACTGCATTTCCAGCCCGCTGGCATCGGAATTGGATTTCACTTGTCATCGAGGTGGGCTATGAGAAAAGCATGCGCAAGTGCTCCGAATCTTCGTCGATGCCGCCGCATCTTTGGAGTCCTTGTGTGCAGTCAATACGCTTGTTGTATGTAGAATGCGCATGTGACAATAATATCTGTGAGCGGAGTTTTGTTCGGAGTGCTGAGGGGAGGAAATTCGATGATGCAGAGGATGTGTGCATGTCGAAATGCTAACGTGTTGAGCACCAGCTCCATTGTCAAGCACATCGTATCACATCACATGATGTGCGCTGACTGGATACGTGTGGATTGCTGGTGCTCATGTGCCTTCACGTAAATCCGTTATTCATCCACTGCTGATACTCGGCACTGCATGCTTTTAGTATATGTTAAAATCACATACAATCCAATTAAACTATTACCAGCCAGCGCGTCCATTCTGAGAACACCAACACGCACGCACGCACACACACGTACGAATCATGTGACAAGGGACCTGGTGAATCTCCGACCACTTGGACACAAAAGCTTGCCGCACACTGTAAATATGTCATACACAGTGTGATTTACTCGTGAACATGTGTGTGTGTATTTACGTATAATCATGATTTTAATTAATGTTTGACAAATATCCACTCGACTGACGTGCGTGTTTATGTGACGAGTGTTGATGACAAATGAGCGCGCATATATTCGCCGTTGATGAAACCAAACACTTCAACCAGCTCAGCAACGATGCTGATAACGATACAAACTCTCGCCGTCACCACCAGCAGCAGCAGCTCTGGCAAATTATTGCGTCTATTGAAGCAAAACATCCGACATCCGACAACCAATCCGACACATCCAGCATTCATCAGTGGCAAAACCCGATCCGAAAGCGGAATAGAATTTAATTAGATGGATGGATGTGTATGTGAGGCATTTTGCCGGTGCATCGATCCCGACGAATCTCGTCCATGTGCCGCCTCAATTGCTCCAACACGCACCGGCGGCAATTCCGCCCGCAAGTGTTTCGGTATTTGTTCAAGCTCTTGCACCTCGAGCACAACCGGAGCACATTCGATGAGTGCAGCGCACCCGACCCAAAAACCACACAGCTAAGCGAAGCACTTGCTGTGTGTATCAGCGCCAGAGTGCATCTTCCCCGGCCCGATTTCAGCGCCGCATCCAGCCCCGAGCTAGATGCAAAACTAATCGAAGCGAATTTGTGTGGCGCACATATTTTGCCCAGCGCACTCGTGCCGGCTGATTTTCTCTGGTTTTGCTCGTCTGTATGTACCTATATATATACACAGGGGCATGCGAATACGGGGGCGGATTATTATCTATCGTTATGTTCGAGAAATCGTTCTAATGCAGTCGTCATTTCGTCATAACGTGCACAGCATGAACTCGAACGCGCATTCTGAAATGGAGCATGGGAGTATATAGAGTAGAGAGTAGAGAGTAGAGAATGGCATTTCACTTTTAAAATGTTTTCTCAAGATCGAGAGGTAAGGAAAAGGAATGTATTTTAATGTATCAATGTAGCGATCCGATTTATATTATTCAAAATCTCAAAATTCGTTTCTAAATTATGATTCAAGGTCTATCAATCTCGAGCTCCAACGGCTGTCATTTTCAGTGAATTTTGAAAAGGGAAAAAAGTATTTGAACGATATCTTAGAGGGTATGTGCAACGATTTCAACTCTGGAAGATACAAGTTTTGCTGCTAGTCCAATACATTTTGTAGTCGGTAAAGAAGAACTCTCATTTATATGCTTTCTTAACCTAAAAAGGTAATGATTTTTTATTCATTCGTTTCTAAATTATGCTTGAAGGTCTATAATTCGATATTCTTCCAATCCCAAATCATAATACATATTCAAAGAATATTCCAATGCCAAACACATATCAATTTTAATGTCCAAAAACTTCCCCACTCCACTCTATGCTGATAGCATAGAAACGAGCTAGCGCCACTGTGCGCGGAAACTTATGCTGCGAGTGCGCATACACGCCCAATCGCGCTTCGTGTGCCACCACCACGGTGGCAATGATGGTAGGTACTTGTTGGGCTCCCCGCCTGGGAAATCGTGTCGAATAGACTGGATCTGGAACAGGTGTATTTGCGTGTACCAGCACAGAGATGCATACCATTCGCAGATTCACGCGACAACGCAACGTCACAAACATAGTTGTGCGGTTTTGTGCCGCGCGCACAACTCCGCGTGCAAAACAATGTGCTCGGGTTGTGCGCGAAGCCCGATAACAGCCACGGCGACTAGCGAGACATGCGATGTAAACTCGAGCGGCGTGTGCGTGAAATTGGCGCAAACATCTTGTGCCAGCAAAGGTGCGCGCCGGTTTCGTGCACGCCAGAGCACTAGAGACATTAGAGCTAGAGCACAGCTGAAAGCAAAACAATTTTCCCCGGTCGTCGTTGCAGGCGTCTTCGTCAGTGCGCTGCTGGGGCAACAATAGAGAGATTATGCAATTAAGATGCCAGCAATAGATTGTTGCTGGCGTGCGTGAGTGTGCACGGGCGTAAGTGCGTCGTCGCCGGCGTCGTCGTCGGTTGCCAGGGCGAATGTAGATCGTGTATACATTATGCAGTTGCTCGATTACACAAACACTGGCTGCAGAGAGAGAGGCACAGAGTCGGCGCAGTTGGTATGCATGCAACATGCAATGGCATAGAAAACTATATCAACATAAACACGTTCATTCTTCGTCGTCGCAACTATCGCTCTGTGTGTGTGTGTGTGGAGTAGCCGAGAGCTGCTGCTGCTGTATCTAGTGAGCCATACACAACGTCATAACACACTTGCACACTTCACATCCTGATACAGACATACATATGTTGCATTGAAGCTATACCTTGACCAGAAAGCGAGGAGAAAACAGCTTAAACACTTTATTTAATTCACTTTTCGATTGGAAACTCAGAGAACAATTCGTACAGTTAATCGAATGGTGCTGGTATTCCACGCAGCCTTTGCCGGAATATATTTGTGGAAATATTGGCTGCGAGTCACAAATATAACTTACAATATTGTAAGTTACAAGGTTCGAGAACGTGCGAGCAAGAGAAGAGAACAGAACAGAAAGAAAGATAGGCTAGCTCTTGCGCCTTTTAATAAATCCGTGGGAAACTGCATTTATACCAGCGTTGAAAGAACGTAAAAGAACTTTCAATCGAGTTATGAAATTTTTTCATCTAATGCGAAATGTTAATTATTCTGCAGAATCATCATCATCTACATCCATTGTACCAAATTAAGGAATGTTGTGCGGCTGTTTATAAAGGTTATTTGTTGTTGATAGGCACCCGCATACAACAGGACGAGTTTCACTCGAACAGGCAGCTTGCACTAGAAGCGCAGTGCTCAACTTCACTGAAAGAGTGCTAACTGTCAAGCCAACACTTTCGAGTCTCCTCGCACACGTTCAAAGTGATCGGTGTTTTTTTCCACTCTGCTTTTTGAGAACACGTTCTTTTTGTGCATAGGAATCTGTCTATTACGCATTACACAGTTATCTGTTTTGGCGACGTATTTGATACATTTGAGGTGTCGTATTCGGGGATTCGTACCACGATTTGTGATTCCAAAACCCGACTACGCTACCCACGACGCTTGTAATCCGAAGTATCAGCACGTATTCATCTTTACGATTGTAATTTAAGGCTGGCTAAAATATTACTACGATCAATAACAAACTTTGTCTATATCCAAAATATGGTTCCTTCAAAGTTTGTCCCGGGCCTTCTCAGCCCATGTAGTATGTTGGCTGATGTGTGCGGTGCGCCACAAGCGCGTCACTCGCAACTCGCGATCGACGCGCACTCGCGCGCGGCTTGCAAATTGCTGCGATATGCTGATGCAATGGAATGATGACGTCGGCGCGTCAACGTCGAGTCGAGTGCATCATGTGCATGCGAGTGCATGTGTGAGTGTGTGGGGCGCGAGCGCACTCACCGGATATTCAACTGCATTGAATCCGCAGACCAGACCGAACATGTTCCTTGACATGATGGTGGCAGTGGCAGTACTGCGGCGGCGGCGACTGGCGACGATGTTTGAGCTGCTGTTGCTGCTGTTGCTGTCGTTGCCGATGATGACTAAACGTCATTTTCGAAAAATAATTGAATCGCACCGCGATGACGACGTATGCGCATGTGAGTTGGAGTTGAGTCGGTCGGTCGCTTGTGTGTGTTGTGTGTGTGTTCACGTTTCACTGGAATTCAGCTGTGTGTGATGTGTGTGTACGACCATATTTGTGTGAAGTCGTATATCGCGTAGAAATGGTTTTATTTATGCGCCGATGTGTGCGATGCGTATTGACTCGATATATCGCGTCCAAGGTGTATAGGCACTTTGTAATCTGCTGTGTGTGTGCGTATAGCGTATACACACATGCACATAAATACACATAATATTATAGCAGTGAATATAACCGACCGAGCGTGCTCGCGCGTTCGCGGTTTATAATCACAAATCCACATCACAAACACAGAAACTCGTTTCGAACAGAATTTATGTATCGTCGAATGTGCAGGCGCAGGCCCGGCCAGCGCGCGCCTGCGCTCAAATGCACCGTGTCCGCCGACTAGTCGGCTGGTGTGTACGTGTGTGTGTGTGCTCGAAGTTCGCACGGATCGAAGAGCGGTGTACGCGGAATCTCCCACCGTGCGCGCGCGCACGCGGATGGCAAAACACTGCAAATAATGAGCGGACCAATCCGCCGCGTTGCTCGCGCGAACTTGGCGGATGCACACCGCTGCCACCATCGACCGTGTGTTTTGTGAACCCAAACGCTGACGCGCGAAACGCAATGCATATTTCGCGCACACACTCGCAACTCACACACTCACAATGCTGGCTTGGCTGGGATTGGGAAATTTCACTTCACACGGATTTGTGCTCATGCGCGCCTTGCGCTCACTTTACTACATGGTTCCCTAACTCCCGGGAAAAGTGATGAAAACACAAACTGTTTGATGAAATCTTGTTATGTTCCTCTACATATTCTTATTCAAGGCCTATAGCCAAATTTCAGCGATCCTGAAATATCAAGATCACCTTCGAAAAGTATTTGGCGCTAACCCTTGAAAAATACCAATTTATCTAGATTTATACTGCCTCATTTTTTCCCTGGAGGCACCATTTTGAATTTGGAAATTGATAATAGTCACTAAAAGATAAAACCGTAAATGAGACCATAATTCACAGGCCAATCATCAAATTATCGACATTATGCTAATTTTGGCAATTGCCTGTTATGTCTAAACATTGTTTTTATATCTTTAGGAAATCAGGAATCTGTAGCTGCCCAACTTTTCGTTTTCAGAAACTAGTTGGTGGACTTATTAATGTTTTTGTCAGTAACCCACACATTTATGCGTCGACTGCGCGTACGGAGTTTTGGAAAACCATTACGATTTTGGTTTTCGGATGGGAAAAAACCTGCACCACACGAAATAAAACATGTTTCAGCTCCAGCCGCACTTTTTCCATCAGAAAACAATGCTACATCGAAAAACGAGAATCCCTCTTCCCCATTAATCCGTATTTGATGACCAGCGTGTTACAATAAACGGCATAACTTTCAAACTACTTTATGAAATGTCATGACAATTTTTTATTCCTCTTTTAAAAGATGACACTTCCGGAAAATGTTATCGATTGAGGGTGGTGGCACCAGAACACCCATTTTCCCGAGACTTAGTGAACCATGTAGTATTACTCTGAATGTGTGTGTACATTGGATTTTTTTCGTCCGACAATTGTGAACGTTCCTGTATAGTGTGTGTGTGCGTTTGTTTGTGTGCATGTGTATGCGTGTAGTATTTAACGATAAGCGGAGCGCACGGCGCGGACGCGAGGCTAACAATTTATTGTTATTATCTGTGATAAGGCCAACATGAGCACAACATGTGTTGGTGCGTGCGTGTGTGCGCCCGATATGGGAACGACCGTGTTGCGCGTCGTGTTTTCGTGCGGCCGCCGCAGCCGCCACGCAGCTCGGCCATTTGGCACAAACCCGATAAGTGTGTTGGTGCGTGTGCGTCCAGCGAATGTGTGTATGCTGCTGGTTTGTATTAAGTGAACGCAATACGCGAAATACGAATGCGTGAAACACACACGGCCGAAAGTGTGCTGAGAAGCGGTTTTTTGCACCGCGAAGATCGGTTTTTTGGGCGTGTTTCGCCCGTCGTCGTCACGCTTATGTTTCACACTCACACACGCACACACACTCGCACACACATCACCCCGAAACACCGAAGCACCCGGACCCAAGAACTCGCCGCGAGTATTATCGCAGGCCATAATTAAGAGAACTCGTTCGCCAAACGCACAGAGAAGACTCCCCGAAGCCTCCAACATACGAGCTCAATCATACACGATTACACTCACTGACCCTCGATCACCAGCACACTAACACTAACCATGCTGCTGTAGTTGATGTTGGAGAAGACGAGCGTTGCGGGCATCTCGGCACCGTTCGTTGATGGAGCGGCCGATGTTGTGGGTCCGATTGAAACGACGCGCGGAACACACGCTCACGCTGGCGCTCGCGCAGCGCACATTAATCCGCGTCGACCGACGTGTGCCTTATGACTGGCGCGCGCGCGCACGATCGCTCGACGGTCGACTCGGCGGCTGCCGATGCTGCTGCCGATGCCGAGGCGGCCAAGCAGCAACGTGCCGCTGCCGCAGCCGCAGAGCTTGCGACCCGCGGTTTTGTATATAATATGCTGGCACGTTCGCCGTTCGCTCGCTTGGCATCGCGTGTATCGCGTCGTCGGTCACAGTCACACAAACACGCACACACAGACGCAACGCAGCCCAGCATTCAGCAGCGCGATGCGCGTGAGCGGCGGCGGTAGGCGCTCACATGCGCGAGACTGCGTGCGTGTGTGTTTTGTATGGGTAGAGTAGAGTATGTTTGCGCATTGTGAAGATGTGGAGGCCGCCGACGCCGCGGCCGCATCAATTCCTGGGAATCGTTTGAATGCAAACACACGAGCGCATACACTAACAAACATACTAAAGTCTTGTGTATAACATATTTGATCTGATATATCGTGGAACAAATGGCAATGTAATAGACATTTGAAAGTTGTAACGATTCATATTCAAATACAGAAATTAAACTGCATATAGTATTACAATTTCAATAATATAATCAATATTTTTTTAGAAGACAAACAGTAAACAGATTGAATAACAGAATGTACCTCAGTTTAGAGGGTGACCAGAATATCGCATCTCATTTTTCTTTCTTTTGTTGCAGTCTCTGAAATTGTATGTATTTGACATTTCGTCAAAACCCAGTTAGAAGCGGTCATCCATCGTTTGGGACGATGGCGAAAAAATTAAGTGCTAAAATGGAACTGTTTTGCTGTATTTTAGTGTAAAAAATTTGTGTAAAAAATTTGAGATCGCTCGTGAGATCGGAAGGAATCGAGAATCGGGGCGGAAAATCGAAATTCGTGAACATATAATCAAGCCACAAAAAGTTCAGCGCCTCACTTTTGGAAACAAGCAAGTGAGGCCTCAAAGAAATTAAAATTAAATGTCTGTGCCGCAACTCGGAAATTTGAGTGTATTTCATTCAAAAACAAGAGAAAATGTTCAATGTTGAACAAGGGCACACTCATCAAAACGACCGAAACATGTACACTGGACGTCCCAGCAACTCTGCAGTCATTGAAAATCGTCAAAACCCGCAGTCCGTCACATTTAGGTCTGGAATTGGCGCAACGTCAAAATAAGCCTTGTTTTCGTGGAAAAAGGTCTCACATTCAACCAAGAAGTATCGAACAGACATTCCAACGAGGCCTATTACGTAACGTGTATCTTTCGGTATTTAAAAAAATGTTTATATTCCTACCTATCACCTGAATTGTTATATTTAGTTTTTGTTCTAATTCCGGGAACAACAGTGAATGGTGTCGCTCCGCTTCTTGATACATTTAGGAAGTTATCAGCCTGCAGAAAACAACTGAATTTAGACTGAATTTAGACTTACTATTCCACAGTTCCAAAGTGCAACAAATCTTTCGTCATTTGCAAAAGTACACATTTTCTTTGAAGAGATACCTACTTTAATCGTGACATAGTATTGCTGGACACAATCATATTTCCAGAAATCATTCAGTGACGTATGCTAACAAATATTTCTTGGCGCTCCGCTTCTTGGAAAGTCTTACGAGTTATCAGCCCGCAAAGAATACCACATAAACCGAAACACGCCGAGCATATCGCGTTCGAATTCGTGTGTGAGTATATGTTGGGTTCGCTCGAGTTTCTATATGTGGCCTGGCCAGACACACAACCGCAAAGTACGACCGTACACACACACATACACACACACAATCAACAGCCATGAATATTACATAAAATAACGCACTACGTCTCTGCACATCGCATTCGGTACATGGCAGTCTCGAGTCTCGCCGCATAGCGGAGAGCGTTTGTGCACGCGTGATAAGTGGAATAAAATGGTTATGTAGTCTAATTAAAAATACCCGCTAGCAACTGATGTGATCGTTTAACTACACCACACCACACCATAGAACTCGAGCTCACCACCAGCACCACCAGCACCAGCGGGCTCCAAAGCGATCATGTTTGTTTTTTCTGTGCACTCGTGCGTGAACGAGCGCACACAGTAGCAGTTGACGAAGCCGGGCAAAGATGAGCGCCGACCGACTCCCCGGGCACACACACATAGTTCACTCTGAACACGCTCGCTCGACGTTTTGCTCGTTGCAAAGTAAACTACTCCAATTAGTTTACTTAAACCATGCAAACAATTTTTTTTAAATTATAGCATACAAGATGTTTTTAATTTGTTTCCAATGACGAGGATTAGTAGACAATTCCGTTCTCGATCATTTTAGTATCCACACATAATTTCAAGTCGGTCCAGTCAGTAGTTATGTTCTCCATACCGAGGACGAAATACGATTTACTCTCCATACTAAATGTTTGGTTATCGCGTTTGGAATAGAATCAATAACTTTTCACTGGATTGACTTAGAACAATGTGTGAGTACTGAAATGAACGAGAATGTAATACAAAGCATCGTCATTGAAAACAATGTAAAAAATGTCTTGTATGCTAATTCGATCGATGATTTCTACATATAAAAACGTAGATGTCTTGTTCGGGAGTGACTTTTCTCACACAATTGTTTGTGTATTTGATTGAATGATGTGTATTCAACAAAACTGTATCATTGGAATGTTCATATTAGTTATAGCTTGTCTTCCAAATGGTTTAATTTAACTAATTGGAGTAGTAGAAGCGCGGCGTCGCGAACTTGATCGCACGCGAGAATGCGACGACGACGACGATCCGCGGTGGTATAAAATAAAGCATAAAACAGAGTGCGGTTTTCACAATTTCTGCCGTCGTATGTTCGTCGTTCGCCGTCGCAATGTGATCGTCGCAAACACACGACGACAAAGACGCGAAGAAAAGAAGAAATCTGTCAGTAGGTCGTTTGAATAACAATCAGAAGAAAACAAAAATGCATAAACACTTGAGCTGCTGCTGCTTATGTTGTGTGTACACGCGCAGAGTGTTTGAAATGTTTATGAGCGTGGTTTCAAGCGTGCTCGTCGTGTAAGAGTGCTTGTTTGAATGAGACGGATGTGGCATTGCTTGTAAATGAAATGAAAATGCGGGTCGTTTTCCCCCATCCGTCATACACACACAGACGCGGCAATGCGACCTTATCTTGATCGAGAACATGTGTGTGCGTGTTGGCCATACTTCGTGTACGACTCATACAAATTGCAGAACAAATGCACGCCAGTCTGGCGTCGCCAGCAGATCGTTCAATTTTCCAACGCAAGCCATCGCCCTGACTGAAGCGTAAACTTTTATGGCGAGCATAATGCGCACATCGAAGACGCGTATAGGAAAATATCATAATGATATGTTTCATTCTTTAGTACTTTTTTCATCGCTTGAGATTGTACAACGATCGAAATGACTCTCTGAAAAGCCTCAACTGCAGTGCATCGAATGGTGATGCTGAGCATGCTGCATGCGCACATTATGTGTAGTTGTCGGCCAGTCTAGCTCATTTGCATTGCAGCTCCAGCCGAGCGCTTCACATTGTATATCTCCAACTTGCGATAAGAAAACTCGATTCTGAACTGCAGCAGCAGCAGCAGCAGCGACAGCGACAGACATGCGATCGCACGTATCTCCTGTACTATGCGCTCGTTCGATCGTTCCGGCACCAAGATATCAGCGCATCGTCATCACTGGCAGCGGCAGCATTCTTGTCGTCATCAAGACCACATACATACAACACACAACATGTGTATACAAAACAGTCGAGCACAAATAGTTTCGGAAAACACACAGTCGCATCGATTTACGTCATTATTAGGGCCTGATAGTCAAAGGATCATTCCAGTTTGGCGGTTAACCCTGGCATTTATTCAAATAAAATAAACATGAAAAACAAGCGGAATGTGAATGTCAATGACAAATGTACCCGCTACATTATTTGCAACGCTACATGGGCTGATTATTGCCTTGTATCTCGCGGTTCGATATATCCTTACATATAGAATAACAGTTAGTTCGGAAAGTCCGTGCCGTTTGGAAGTGGAACACATTTTTTAGATGAAATTATTTATGAATAATCAACACAGTTCTATTGAAGGGCGATACTATGAATTTTGTGATCTTCCAACTTTTCTATGTCCTTCGTATAGAACGCTTTCTTTTATGCCTCAAATAAGCCTTTTTTCATACAATATATCTTTCATCTGTACCAAGTCTCTCCAGCGATAATATTTCTGATGTCTGGAAACGGAAAATAGTCAATAAAAGCCATATCCGGATAATACCGTAAATAAGGCCTCAACACATAGCTCACATCTATCTATTATATATAAATGACCCAA
>JANTBZ010063862.1:0-22877 GCA_024741255.1 Exechia fusca | reverse complement strand
CATAAAAATGTCAACAATTGTTGATGCAATTTTGTGCCCTCGAATGTATTCTTCAAGGAAAGCCAAACTAAATTTTCTACAAAAATTAACAGCGTCAATAATTGTCTTGTGAAGAAGCAATTGTCACCCACTGTATGAAATCAATCGAATATGACATGATGTCTGGTTTGCCCCGAAAGACGGAGTATTCTTCGGGCCAGGGACTTGAAAAATTACCGAGTAATGTCAGAGATGTATAACTATCGATTAGTGGAAAACCGAATCTATTTACCGTTCTCCAGTGGCGAGCCATTACTACTTTCAATCAGAAAACGCATCTCTTAATGCTCACACCTAGTATGATCGGCGACCAGTTTGCATGACATGCCCGTTGTTCGTGACCAATCAACTGGTGAATTGTCGAGAAGGGTCGCTTACTCAATTTGCATGCAGCAAAATACGCACACGACATCCGCCACATCGTTTGAGCGAAATTACGGACGCTGATTGGTCGAGAGAATCGACCAACCGCGGTATGTTTTTTTACTGGTTGCATGTTGTTTTTTATGCATCGACCAATGAACGGCGCACAAAAAAAAACAGAACAAAACAAATTTCACCCCTCCGTCGTTGCGGTGCAGACGCTGACGAGGGGTGCGAAAATGCCAGTTCGAATGTTGCGCGTTTGCTCGATAGTGGCATATATAGTTCGATGCTCTCAAAATGCGTGCTACCACTAGCGGCGCAGGAAAACGTGCGCGCATGCATCGATCGAGGTGGAGGGTGCGCGATTGCGCGGTCGAGAAATGAGGGTCGAGAGAAATGATTGATTAGACGGAAAATTGTGTAGCGCCATCTGTGTTGAACGGAAGGATACTATTTTATTGATATCCATAAACCCTAATATTGGTGCTTGTCAACGCTCAGTATGTCATATCGCGATTGCGTAGAGCGCCATCTACTGTAATCAAAACTTAAACATTGTATTTTCCAGTTAGTTTTTACGCGATTTATCGCGCGTATGGAAATCATTTTACATTCTTTTGAAAAGAAGATAAGTTTATTGGTTGTTGGTTGATATCAAACACATAAAGTATCGAGTGAGATCGTTATTATAGTTTAGTTTATAATTTGATCATATCAATGTGTTACAAATTAGACGAGCAACTGGATTGTGAATGATGTAAGCCGAATATTATTCATGTTATATGCATATAAATACCCCTTATACATATTCCATCCATTGAGTGCCGTCGTCGTCATCATAATTCGTCATCGTGCAGATTATATAGGTATATGTTTGTATATGTGTAGGTGTGTATAAAAATGGTATTGAAAAGCACGAGTGGCTCGGTTGCTCGCTGCACACTGTGGTGTTTATGCTCAGAACGACGATGCCCGTAACGCGTTATATGAGCACCATCGAGCTTCCGTCGTGCTTGGCAACCTGCAGGTCTGAGGGCTGGGTTACTCATACATTCTTAAATGGACTTAATATACCTTAATTGTCTTTACAGGTTTAAAGCACCGATCTTCAGCTATTGATGTTCGTTTGAACTCGTTTGAATTTTCATAGTATACAGTCGTGTGTATAAGTCATAATTCATTTGATAAATATGTGATATTCAATTATATTATTGTGGTATGTTACTCATATATCATTGTATTCGTGTATCAATTGTTAGTGTTTGAAGAGTTCATATGGATATTTTTCAGCATATTAGTAACAATCCAGATACTCATGTGTGTCGTTTTAGTCAGTTCTTTTGATGTTTTGTGTTGTATATATTGTGCTGGTTAGTTTATGTTGTAATCGATGATACAACTGATTCACCTGAGACATTAGCTAAAATAATGTATACATATATTTCAATCGAATTCGCACACAAACATACTCCCAGAAAATCGTAAGGAAGAAAATAATAAGATTGAATCCAATCGTCGGAAAATGTATTTTTATTATGAATTTGGTATACTTATATTTTTCTTCTGTTTATTGACAAATGTTGTTCGCAATGTGTGTTTTTGTCTTATGAGTTTGAGTGTTCGTATTATATCAGAACATGGACTTAAGCTCTATAAATAGCTATGATCTGATTTTATAAATATGCTTAACGGTTAGATGGATAGTATTCTGCGTATTTGGTGTACATTTTGTAGTTGTTATCGGTTTGTGTAATTTGTTTAGATCGAACGAAACTAATCGAAAACAGCACATAATATATCAATTATACATTATAAATAGCGTTTTTAATTGTGTTCTCATAGAGGTTAATGCGAAAAGTTTGCTATCGCCTAAACTGGAATTATTTGGCCGAAATTGTATTTGAATATGATGTGGTGTGGTGATTGTGATTTTTGGTTGGATATTGACAATGGATTGTTGTAATGGGGATGGTCCAGCGTCGAAGATGCGAACGTGTGTACTATTATAAGATATTGCGTTTGCGTATCGTTGAGCTCAACGGCGAATGCGGTTGCATCTTTGTAATTGGTCTCGCGTATCTGATGTGTACTCAAATTCGTTTGTACATAAATATAAATCCTTTGCTGTGTACCAGTTCTAAACAATCGCTATACTATTTGTGTGATAATGATAAATTGAAAATGTCTGCCCTATCACAACAGAATGTACAAACATCGAACCCAACAAAGAAGATCAATCTTCAGACGGTCAAATCCGATTAAAAGCGGCCAGCCCAAGGTGGTTCGTTCGCAGACGATTCGTTGGGATATTTTGTGCAACCAATCACTACATATTCACATTATTACTGTTCACTAAACTGTTATGTACAAAAAATATATTCTGTTTAAAAATAAATCGTACGCTCGTTTTGCGCACATAGTTAGAAGACGATATTCGGATGTGAAAAATCATGCATCAATTGGAAAATATGTTATGTACAGAGTGCATTGCCGATAATGTTTTGAGCGGAAAAAGTACACTTGTACGCATCGCGAAATGCGCCGCAAGCAAACAAAAAATAAACATCTGTATAAACTTAACAATCATAAAAAAACGTTCGTCCAATTTGAATACCTCGTGATCGGGTGTTCGGTGTGCGATGCTGGTTCAATCGTTACCGGTAAAGGGGCGGGTTCAAACATACTTCTTCCATATTTACATCGATTGCGCAACATTATGTTTAACTTACGGTTTGTAGACATTTGTAATCGTATGGAATCAGTCCCTTGTTCTCATGTATATTCTCTAATTAGTTTACAATCGCACGCAATGACTTGAGTCCCTCCATGCTCATGCGCATGCATATGTGTTTGTGTGTGTAGGTGTGTAGGTGTGTATGTGTGTGTGAGTGTGCGTAAGCCTCATAGTTTCGCTATCATCTGTCAGCGCAGTGCAGCTCATTATAATGTGCGAGTTTGCTTATTATGCCAGATCCCACTACTCTACTCCCTCTACGTGCATCCCATCAGCATTGGCTGGCTGGCCGACTCGATGACGCTCGGCCGACTATTGTGGCCCTCCGTGCCCACATGGTGGCCACCCGAGTGCATGGCCGGCGCATAAGCGGCCGCCGTCGACGCTTCGATGTGCGGCGAGTGAATCGCGGGCTTAACCTTGGCCATCAGATCGCCACCGTTCTGCTCATGGCTGGCATGCTGCGCCGATTGCTGCTGATGCTGCTGCTGCTGCTGCTGATGGTGCATTTGCATGACGTGCGCATGTTGCTGCTGCTGCTGAGCAACGTAAGCGGCCTGAGCCGCCACGGCCGCCGCTGCTGCAGCGGGCGAAGTCGGCCCAATGCCAGCGTTCATCTGGATCTGCTGCTGCATCTCGTAGAACTCTTTGGACTCGTGGAACTTGTGGTCTGGTGTGGAATCCCGGACAACTGGAAGGCGAAGATGGAAGAAGAAAGAACAAGTTAGTTACAACCCATCACAAATGCCACTCCCGCCATCTTCCACTCACCCAGCCCATCCTCCCCATCCGCTGCCGCCATCGCCATCTCCTCCTCGATCGTGTTCGGCTTGCAGGCGGTCGTCTTCCAATGCGTCCGCAACCCGGACGCACTGATGTACTTCTTCTCGCAGTCCGGACACATGTACGGCCGATCATTGGTGTGCAGTCGCTTGTGCAGCTTCAGGTGCACAAACTGCGTGAACTTCTGCGGACACAGGTCGCACTCGTACGGCTTCTGGCCCGAGTGCAGCCGCAGGTGCGTCTTCAGATTGCTGGTCGAGCTGAAGCGCTTCTGGCAGATGTCGCACTGGTGCGGCTTCTCGCCGGTGTGCACCAGATGGTGCTTCTGCAGATGGGCCAGCTGCGTGAACGACTTGGTGCACACGTTGCAGCGGAACGGCCGCTCGCCGGAGTGCGTGCGCAGATGGACCTTCAGGTTGCTCAGCTGGCCGAACGTCTTGCAGCAGACGTTGCACTCGTAGTGCATCTTGCCGTCCTTCTTCTTCAGCGGATAGGGCAGCGAGCGGTAGCCGCGGCTGCTGCCGCCCGGGCTGAGCGGCCCATCGCACGAGCCGCTGCTGCTGCCGCCGTCCGGGCTGAGGGAGCACGGTGGCGGCGAGGTGGCCGCGGTGGACGAGCCCGAGCCGCCGCCGATGCTGCCCGCAACGGAACCGCCGCCGCCCAGATGCATCGGATGGTGGTGGTGGTGCATCTGGAGCGGCTGCAGATGGCCGAGGCCGACGTGCTGCTGCTGCTGCTGATGGTGATGCATGTGCTGCTGGAGGTGCTGCGGCGGAGGCGGCGAGAGTTTGTGGTGGTGCTGCATGGCCGGATGGCCGGGCGGCAGGACGACCAGCGGCGAGGTGCTGGCCTGGTGGTGGCTGAGCTGCAGCATGCCGTTCTTCGGCGGCGACAGCGAGTGTTGCGGGTGCGGATAGCCGCTGAGGCTGCTGATGTTGCTGCCGGCGTTCGATGGGTGCGAAGGAGCGGGAACCAATGGAGTTCCGGCTGGTGGTGGCGGTGGCGAGTAGGTCGAAGAGGAGGGCATATGGGCGGAAGCGGCGGCGGCGGCAGCGGCTGCAGCTGCGGCAACGGCAGCTGCTGCGGCAGCGGCATACTGATAGGGAGGCGATCCGCGATGCACGATGTGGTGCTGGTGGTGATGATGGTGATGGTGTTCGATAGACGACTGTTGTTGTTGGTGTTGTTGTTGCTGCGCGGCGTTGGCCTCGAACGTCGCATGTGAATCGTACATTGGAGCAGCGACTGGGGTGGCTTCCTTTTCGTCCTCCTCAATCTCCATTTTGGTGCGCATCGGGTGCAGATGTTGCGGCTGCTGCTGCTGCTGCTGGTGTTGGTGGTGGAAATGCTGAGCTGGGTGCATGTGATGCTGTTGCATCAGCAACTGGTGGTGGTGATGCTGAGCGATTGGCTGCTGTGCGGACTGCGGTGGTGGCGGTGGCGTCGCACATCGCTGCTGTGCTGGCGACGCCATTCGTCGCACCGGCTCCGCTTCCTCCTCCTCGGTCTCGGTCTCGGCCGTACTGGCCTGGTCCGCTGGGCCGCTGGTCGTGCTGATGACAGCCGACGAACCGCTGAGCGAACTGGTGCTCGACACCGGCGGCACATAGTTGGAGCTGGAGTCCGGCGAGACGACGTTGCCGTAGCGCTGGCTCTTCTTGTACGAGTAGGCCATCTCGGTGGGCGATGTGGGTGGTGGCGTTGCGTTGGGCTGACGCGTGACCGGTTTCTCGGGGAATTTGCCGGAGAGGATGGTCTCCAGAATGCTCGAGGTGGGCGGGGTGTAGCGCATGTAAGCATTGCCATTGCCGTTGGTGGCCGACGGCGGCACGGTCGAGTCTGTTGACTCGGCCTCGTAGTACGGTTTGGTGGTGGTAGTCCCTGACGCGGAGGAAGTGGAAGAAGTTGTCGTGGCTGTTGAATTTGCCGTCGACTCGACAATCACTGTGCTGGTGGCGGGTGTGTGAACGTGATGCGGCGACGAGGACGAGGACGAGGTCGACGAGGCGGTCGCTTCCTGTCCGAGCAGCTGCTCGGCGGCCTCCCGTTTCATCGTCTTCTGGTTCTTGAACTCGTACTTGAGCGGCATCTTCATCTTGACCTTGCGGTATTCGTTCTTTGTGCAATCGTCCACAACCGACGAGACCTGGGCGGCCACGGAATGCTGAGCTGCTGCCGTCGCCGCCGCAACCGTGATGGCGGCCACCTGGGCCGCCGTCGGCTTCTGCGCGGCCGTCGTCTCGGTCGGAGCGTTCGCCTTCTTCGAGCAGTCCAGCACGTAGTTGGACTCGTCCTCGCTGTCATCGGAGTAGTCTTCGGCTGGCAGCAGGCCGTCCTCGTAGTGCTCGTTGCTGTGGTAGCCCTCGTCGGAGCGCACCGAGCCGTCGTTGGGCGTCAGCTGGTGCTCGTAGTGGCCGACGTCCGCCCTCGGCGATCCGGACGCCGCCGAGGCGGTTGCGGATGCCGAGTCTTTGAGCTGCTGCTGCTCCGGGCCAGCCGAGTGCAGCAGCTCGTGCTTGATCTGGACGACCGGCGGCGGTGGCGGCGAATGCGTCGTGTGGTGATGCAGTTGTTCGGACTGTTCGTGATGGTGTCGCATTCGCGCGGCGGGCACCGGATGCGAGTGATACTCGCTGTAGGACAGCGACTTGGTGGCGGAGGCGGAGGTGGGACGCGGGGGAGACGGACTGCGGCTGCTGCTGCTGGTGGTGGTGGTGTTCAGGGTGGCGGCAATCGGCAGGCCCATCACGTACTGCATGTGATTGAAGGCGACCACCTCGGGCGCAACGGGAGGGGAGGCGAGCGATTGGGCAGCAACGGCAGCGACCGGATGAAGCGACTGCTGCTGCTGCTGCTGTTGTGGTGGTGGATGATCAACATCCATTTTGGTTATGTGCTGGTGCGGATAATGCTGGTGCTGGTGCTGGAGATGCGGCGGGGATGGCGAGGATGTGGCCGAGGTGGTGGAGACCTGCTGATGGTTGCTGTGTTGCAGTTCCTGGTGATGAGCGTAGGCGTGGTGCTGCTGCTGTTGCTGCTGTTGCTGCTGCTGTTGCTGCTGTTTGGCTGCTTCCTCACGACCGATCGAGTTGATCGTGCGCTCCGGATCGACGTCGTAGCCGAGCCGCTTGGCAAAGTCACGACTGTACCACACCATCAGCTCTTCGTTTGGCATGATGTCGCGCGTTGTGTAAAAGTAGATGTTCTCGCGATGCTGACACGCGACCAGATTCTGTACCTTCAGATTGTAGGCGGACGCCACGTAGCGCATCCAGTTGGCCTGACGTTTGTCGGAGCCGTCCAGATAATAGTACTCGGTGTCGTTGAAGATCTGCGGGGAGAGGGATACCATTAGTTTCTATGCATCGTGTACATCTTGCAAGCAAGTCTACCTTAATGTTGCCATATGTTACATGTGATGTACTCTGGACCTAGAGACCATAACCATATGCCAACGGAAGCAGATACCAGAGAGACAACCAGAAGAAGGAGGAAAAGACCGAAGTAGTATTCGTTAATACCGAGAACCATTACCATCACAAGATAATATAGTATCTAGCTAAAAGATGATGCTTACCCGCCAAAAGTATCGCCAGGAGATGTGATCGTTGGGCGAGTTCGGTGTGACGATGCCCTCGAACGGGCCGAATCGTGTGCCGCACGGAATGACGCCCGTACTCCAAACACCCTCAGTCTGATGGAGTATGAAATCGCGAAAAACATATCGTTAGAAAACATTCCCGATCAACTTCCCCGCCGTCTCCATCTCCACTCACCTTCTCATTGGGCGCCGACATCACCATCGATGACTTGAGCGTCAGGCTGCGCGGCAGCGTCTTGTGCGCCCGCATCTCCGTGCCGCGCTCCGCCTTCACATCCGGCACCATGTACACGGCCAGCTTCTCGAAGTCATCCTCGTGCATTTCGCGCACATCGTACTGGCTGACGGCCATCGGGCTGTCCTCCTCCGCCTCCGATTGCCGACCGCTGTCACTGCTGATGTGTGCTGCGTTGTTGGAGGCGTCCATGTTGGTCTGGCGGGAACGAGAGAATGCAAAGCGCGGTTAGATTTCGGTCTCGGATCCCGCGCGAGTGCTGATCTCGGCTGATTGGCTGTTGGCCAACAGCAGCAGCAGCGATGGAAATGATAATCGTGTGTGTGCTATACTAATACTTTCGTTCCGTCTCTGCGCTGGATGTGTGAAATAGGACTGTATGTGTGTGATCGTGTGGCCTTATCAATGTCACCTTTAGTTTCAATCGCACATATTCCCATATGACACATATACTACTATGTTATGTACAGCACAATTTCAGCCCATTATGAAGTGAATTTATAGCCGCTGTAATCAACACCGTGTGTAAGTGCAAACAGACCGAGTATGAAGTACTATACTACCAATTCGCGACCCAGCACTGTTGCTTTCAATATCTTTAATGCAATTCCGCACACCAATATGCCCCGTACACACATACATATACACACGTTACGTAAGCGAGACTGTACATGTGTGTACGTGTATGTGTGTGTGTGTGTGTCGACAGCAATATCGCACATCCGCATCTTTGCGGGCATGCGAAATTGTAAATATGACAACCTTATCACATGCACTCGCCGCTCGCTGTGTGCAGCAATTGCTGAGGATGACGTGCGCGCATCTCGCGTCGTCGTCGTCGTTTTGGCAACGCCGGCGCAAGGTTGACCGCGCGCGCCGCCAACGAAACCCGCCGAGCGTGATAATTATAGATTCACTGAGCATATGCAATCATTGGCCGATATTGCGTAGCGAAATATTGCTGCACTCATTTCGCATTACACGGCGCTGGACGGAGTCCGCTGAATGAATGCACAGATATATGCTGGTGCATGCGGTGCATGCGGGCTCACATGAACTTGAACTTGGGCGCGCCACCGCCGGTGGCGCCGGTGTTCATATGTGCCAGCCAGCAGCGCAGCACAAGTGAATTTCCTGCCTATCTAGCGTGCCAATTTGATCGTTCAAGCATACGCGCGCGCTCGAGCCGACAGCGGACGCGGGCGTGCGCCACACACACACACACACATGTGCAGTACTCGAATGAATACATGCAGATGCCACTTGCACTGTTTGCGGCACTCGCGTAATTATCATACACACAGGCTGTTTGTATGGACTGTCGGCAAACAAGGACATGTGTTGCGCCCGCGCTCTAATGTGTGCAAACAAGTGGCAGAGTATTTGACAATTACTGTAAGGGAAATGTGTGATTGACAGCAAGCCGGCCCGCTGAACTACAGCTACCCGATATTCCAACCCGCTACTCGATGTGTGCGGCAGTTCACCAGCTAAATTCCACACTGCGACTCCCACACACACACACACGAACAGAACGGCGTACACACACCCGTGCATTACACAACCGCTCTCTATTGCGTTGTTCGAAAAACGAGAATTCAGGGTCATCTGTGCCCGCCGCGCGCGCGTCATCCTCACTCGTCGCAGTTGTGATTGTGTAGACGCGTGTGTGTATGCGCACTCGCACTCGCAGTGAGCGAGTATGTGTGCGACGACGATGCACTAATGGAAAAGGCATGCAATGTACAGCGTGTCACACACAGTGCAGTGCAGTTGCCCCAATGTGTCGCCAATTTGCAAGATACCCGAGCAAAATCTCGCAAAGTTCTTGGCTGTGTCTCAGCATGTCATATTCGGTTACGTAATTAATATCATGCAAGACCGGTCGACATGCATACACACTATGTTATCAATCTTGCACGCTGTGATTTGCTTTCCTGTCCGCCGCTGCCGCCGCCGCCGCCGGCTTCCCCCGCGACAGCCAGCGATGAGCGCATAATATACGATGGGGTTTGTTGTTGTTTGTGCACCGCCACACACAACACACACACACACACACTCATACCGTTCGAAGTACATGCTAATGGGTGGTGAGTGTGTGTGTGTGTGTGAGATTGTGCATGCACTAGTGTGTGTGCAAACAAAAGCGAAATCCATCTGCGTTCTACACGATTCACTTTTTAATAATCGAATCGACCCCCGGGTGACATTCATAACCGTGCTCGCGCACACACACACACACAGACACAGCGACTCCGCGAACACTCGCCGATGTACGTTTTCGCAAGTAAACAGTCGCGGGTGTACTGGCGGCTGCACACACAAAAACCGCACACATGCACACCGAAAACGTGCCGTCCGAGTCGTTCGGACGGTGCGGCGGGGTATCTGGAAAATGCAAATATATATCGCACAACATACGAAATGTACATGTATGTATGTATCGTTCTAAACGGCGCACAAACACACACGTAATAATACACAAACGTGCCGTAATCCTCGTCCAAGACGGGAGGCGACGAGTGTAAATAATTGAACAACCTAATGACGCGCGCGCGTTCATTGTCAAGTGCATCTGCTTTGCACACACATACGGTTCTCCAATCAACGCACGCGCCAAACAAATAACACACGTACACACACACCTCTTTGCTGTGCGGCCTTGACGTGCACTTTGCTCTCGGCCGACCAGCTCGAAGAATGTCAATTATTCTCATTTTCTGCCGCTCGCTGCAGGCGAAATATGAACTGGGTGGGGTTGTTGCAGAGTTTGGCACAATTTCTACTATATTACATTCCCGTTCACTATTGTCTGTGTACAATTCCGGTGGCCAATTCACGTGCTAATACCGCAAATCTACAAGTCGATTTCAACCTCGCGCCGACGTCAACGCGATACTAGAGCGAGCAAGGCGATCAACCCGAAACCGAATCGAACGCGGAATCGAACTGGCGATCGGGGAACGTCGTAATGTCGTGACGAATGCCCGCGATGAAGGCCCGACACACAGAGAGAAGCGCGTGCCGCCCAGTCAGTCTGTCGCAAACTCTGTGTGCACTGCAATGCAATGCACTGCATGCACACATACACGCACGCGAACGCCGAACGGCTGTGAACTGTCGTGCGACGACGACGATGACAACAAACGCGACGACGACCATGCGACCACTAGTTTCAAGTTCGAGGCAATTCCGCCTATCGAGCGGGGCATGCGGCTCTCGGCGAGCGCGCGCGCACTCGTCTCTATGTGTTGTTTTTTTTCGCACAGTGCTCGCTCGCCCAAACACACACCGACACATCAAACTGCATGTGCAAGCGATAATCGCGTGTGCAAGTGCTCACGCACACACACACACTTGCAGCATGCACTCTAGTCACGCATACCTGCGCTCAATCGAGTATTCGAGTGTGTGTGTATACGTCGAGCGGCGAGCTACTCGTGTTCGCATTGCGAAGTATTTATATGTACTTGCACACACACACACCAGTGCAATCGATTCTAATGCATATAATGGAGTGCATGTAGTGCATCCGACTTTGCATTGGTGTGTCTGCGTGTGAAGATGAGTAACTAGAGGCATACCATAGTGCCAATGCAGCTCGTCAGCTCTCGCTCTCCGAGAACCGCGACCGACCGAGACTGTTTGGATGCCTGCGCTCTCAGAGCAAACCAACTACTATTAGTATAGCTACTACTAGAGCTGCTCGCCGCTCTTCACGCGCATAGTTCATTGAGAACTCGAGCGGCACGCGGCACGCGGCACGCAAACCAACCAGCAACCCTCAAGCGATATATAGTAAAAAGTAAAAAGTATTTTCGTAATGACATGCGACCCTTTTTTTTTGCACCCTGTGCCGCTGGCTCGTACCTCGCAATGTCAAGGCACTTCTTCCTCGAACTGCAGCCCATCGACGAGCGACGTGTAGAAGCCGTCCGGGCAACCGCCTCCGCCGCCATCGTCGATGTATTCCGCTTGCTGCTGCTGTGACTGATGATGCTCGTGATACTCATGCTGTTGGTAGTTGAGATGTTCAACGGAATGCTGCACATGCTCGACATGCCGTTCGTACTCGATCGCCGTATCGCCCGCATGCGGATGATAGTGCATGCGTGCGTCTTCCGCGCCATCGTCGCCCGCGTCCAGATCGTCCGGATCGTCGATGGCATCGCCGCAGCCGCACACCTCGCCAAAGTCGCAGCCCGCCCAGCCGTCCGCATCGAGATCGATTTCGTGCGCTGCGGCGCCATCGAGGCTGTGTGGCTGTTCGTCGTCGTCGTCGTCGTCGTCGTCCAGATGCTGCTCAACATTTTCGCATAGAAGTGGCGGCAAGTCGGCAGAGTCGGTGGGCAGCTCGTATTGTGGCGGCGGCGGCGGCGGCGGCGGCGGTTGTTGAGGTGGAAGTGCAGGTGCTGTGTTGTTGTCGTTGCCGTTGTCGCGGACGCGATGTTGCGTCTGCGAGACAGAACGATGGCCACCGCTGGGCACGATCACGCACTGTCGCGCAACCACCGCACCAATCATATGAAGTGAAGCGCTGCTCAACACGACGCGGAAGCGGACTCTGTGCTCTGCTGGACTGTCCGTGTGGCAGAACTTGGGTAAGCCTGCTGTGAAAAGTCGCACCACACCCGCTTTTCAGAAGCCGCGTACGAATTATGATTTTCTGCGCCTCTGTGCGTTTCGGGTGAATTGTGCATTACGAGCAACTCATTATTATGCTCAAGTGTATAAGTGAGTGTGGGTCTGGTTGTACGTTGAATGCGGTGTGCAATTGAATTCACTTGCGCATACACAAATCACTCACACTCAAACTGCAAGTTAGCGCACCCTTGCCGAGTGCACACACACACACACACCAACGCACGCACATCGATATTACACACTAGCGCGCAGTGAAAACTTTTCCTTTTCACGCGGCGGTCCTGGGACCGAACGCGCCCGTGCACTGGGTTGGGTTTTGTGTTGGGTGGTGGTGCAATGGTCGGGTGGTCGGGCGATGGTCGGGAGCAAAGTTCAGAGTTCACTGACCCGTGCTGCTTCGCGCCCCGTCCGAGCAATGCACATCACGATTTGAACGCACTGTACTCGCACTGAGGTGTGTTTATTCGATTTGTATTCGCCAGTCGAACAAACTGACGTTCAATATTTCGGATTCGATGAATTGATGATATGATTTGTACTATTCAACTAGAAATTGAACGTCTGCGGAATTTACTACTATGTGGACACCGCGTGACCGAACTCTTTTCGCGACCGGGGAGGACAAAAACGGACACGGAGCACGCTATCCGTGCGCAGGACCTGCCTCAAGTGAAACCCAGAGTGAATGATAGAAAATCGCCGAATATTGTGTGCGGACGCGCTCGTTCGCGAGCGCCGACCTGACTCAATAGAACAGCACGTAATGCATGCGCTCACCGTGCGCGCGAGCGCACTGCGGAAAGCTAGCATAGCGCGAAAGGGGTTGGTTCGTGCATGCATGCACGGGCTGCAGTATGTCGCTCGGTCAACCCGGCGCGAGCTTTTTTCGCAATGCACACGCTCTTCGGGTAGGTTAGTGCCGACGAGAGAACAACCACCGAGCGTTTATGTAGAGCGTATGCTGCTATGCTGTGGACTAGTAGTAATGCTGGACGGAATTATGCAATTGTGTTGGTGCGGATAGGGGGAATTCGAACGCGATGAATGAACGTAGTTCGTGATTGGAGTCGGTTGATATTGATAAAATTAATGTTTCACAAGTGAAAATGTATTATGAACTATTATTTTTATGTTTCGTTCAGTGTAAAATGATCTGCCTTTCTACCTATGTCACACGCACAACCGCACGAGCACCTTAGCGTTTACGCTTATGTACTGAACCGTGGGTTGTGTGTATGCTCGCGTGCTCGTACATAACGTAGTGTGTGGAACCGGCTCAGTTCAACGAACCCGAACCCGACAGCAGCATTCTCGCTCGCATGCGCACACACATACATACACTCTGTCTAGAATCACTTTCATTTTACCAGGCGTTTCCATTTTCGCCAAGTCGATATGCACAGAGGTGCACCAACACATATACACACGTATACGTTTATACGCACACGAGAGTGAATTTCCTTCTTACATTGTCAAACGAAACGAACGAGGAGCATAGTCTTGTTACAGATCCAGATATTGGATAATTTCAAAATGAATCAAGCCGCTAATACTGGAGAAGGACATGAACGTTTTTCGACGTGAAACACCCAAACCAATTGGCCCGTTCATGACCTGCCTGACAGCCCATTGAATTGAGTGTCGCCGAAGGCTGTTCATGTAATACTCATCGCCGAGGCGAAAAATAGGGGTGATTTTTCGAGCACCAGCGCAAGAACTGCGTACAACAAAATTTGGCAGTGCACTTGACTAACACAGCATAACCAGCCACCTTGCGCGCACACACCCAAGTCTCTGACTCGTGCGTTGATCCCATCAGCCGAGTGCCGAACACGCGACGAAATTATTGACGTGCAGTCATTGTAGTGTCGGCGTGCTGCGCGCTGTTGGCAAAGTTGGCGTACCAATACAAAAAGTACGACCATCATCACCATGACCACAGACATGCATTGGGTGGTGTCACAGGGCGTAGCTCTGACGAAGTAATGTTGCCTGTGCGGTGTTATATTTAGGAACATTGTATATAAATAGTATGGTATAGTAACGACGATATCGACCTAGACAGTTGTGCAATATTCGCAGCTCACAGTCTGTCGAATCTATAATTACATTGAAACCATATAATGAGAGCGGTAACGAAAATAAAACCACCTTACACTTGGTAATGATGTGGTGTTGGTGGTTCAAGTGTATTGCATCGCATCGCAATTTTTAATCACCTAACCAACTCTCGAGGTACACACAGACACTCACGCATTAGATGCAGTCGCGTGTTGAGCAGCATAACTCGAGTTGGTGCCGAAGAGAGACGCATAATAAAATTGCATGCGCATCATGCGCGGCTCGTTGAGCAGAAAGATGGGATGGTAAGTCTATGTTGGCGTTCATGTGTTCGCGTACGGAACACCATGACCAGCCGCAGAAAATGCAAGAGTACCAACAACAATGTTACACACCAGCCACACACACACACACACACTCGCAACACTCACTCGCACTCACGCGCATACATCTAGAACGCTTGAGTAGGTCGGTCGTTGAACTTGCGAACTTGCCACTGCACACACACACACGTGCGCGCACATGCAGACCGCCGTCGAAGCGCCGCTCGCGCGCGCACGCGCAACGTCATGCGGCTGCATCCAGTTCGCGGCAGCGGCCGTTCCGCCTCGCGACAAGGTCTATCCGCCAATACACTCGCATGCAGTTCCGCGCAAGTTCTGGGCCATCTCTCTTTGAAAGTCTTATGCTCTCTCTGACGCTTTATTCTCTGCACCAGGTATGATTGCGTACCGTGGTTTTATGCGCGGTCATGACCATGAGCCCAGTGCAGAGAGTGCAGAGTAAAAGCATTGGCATTGGAGAAAGACTTTCCTAGTGCACACTGCACACAATGCACACAATGCGCTTTTCAGGTGAATTAGCTCGGTGTAGAACCGTGCACAAGTGTGCAGTGATTCTTACAAATGTGATTTCTTGAAATGGATTTTTTCATGTAACTAAACATAAAGTGTTAAGAATACAGAACCGATGACCAAGAATTGCTTATTCATGTTCATACTCCATGGTTATCTATCGACCTCACATTACTGAATATTAGAATTGTTCTAACCGACAAAGTGTGATCGTCACCAATTAAGCTGTTCGTGAATCTCGATGAGGTGTTCAAGCGCTTAAGCGTAACAGGTTATTCAGATATACACAACCTGAATGGTTTATGATCACACGACGTTAATGCACAGTGTCAACGACTCCGATAGTCGTGAGTTGGTCAGTGTCAGTATGTGCTAATCGAGTTAACAAACCTACGATTTGTCAGATAGCACGAAACATAATATCATGCTGTGAATAGGTGCGAACACCTTCACGGTCCTACTTAACCGATAACAAGTAATAATTCAAATACTTACATTGTGACTGCGCGTTGATCGTTGCCGCTGATGTATGATCCTGCGATCGACGATTAATCCGTTTTAGGTGTCGATGATCGTCGCATTGCTCGGTGTTTCAATCGTTTTGCGGCTAATCCCTTATGTGCCCGTATTGGCGTGTAATATCACTGAACAGTTTGGTTTTCTTGCTCACAACATTGTGTGTCGCTCGCTGACTTCGCGGGCACGTTGAACCCGGAATCGAAGCGATCGCGTTCCACACACTCACACCAGCAACTCACTCTAACTGACTTATACGCACGCACACCAACCAACATACAACTCATGCGCACCGAAACCAAATGCTGGAAAGAAATCCAACAGTCGTCGTCGTCGTGGTCGCGCAATGCTGCTGCAATTGTACCGACGAGATTCTTCTCTGCTAGGTGTGCTGTGTATACCTTGTGGTATGTTGGGTGTGTGTGTGTGCACTTTTCAAACAGCTCGTCGCTGCACGATGCACTTGTTCGCTGATGCTGCTCTCGTTGGCGTGAATTATGCTGTCCAATTGCGTCCGTAAATCACTGCTATGTGCACTGTGCTCGAACGACTAAACGCGTATGTGTGTGTGCGTGATGTGTGAAAAATCGTGTCGTGTGGACGGTGTGTTTGATTGTGTGTGTGTTCGGAGCGCGCGCGGTACTCGTCGTCGAAACACGTCCGTTTCTTGGTTCGTCTTTGCGGAAACTGATGCCAGTGCTCGGTGATCGACGGTGTGTTTGCTTTGCTTTTTCACCGTCGCCAGCATCGGCTGGCTGAGACCAAGAACTTTTGCTGGCGCAGAGCTTGCGCAGACCAATCGACGACCAACGCTCGCAGCGATCGCACGTCGGTGTTTACACGGTCAAGGTATACTGGCTGTGCTGCTGCTGCTGCTGTCTCGCTCGCGATCATGTGTGCGCGTGTGTGTGCTCGGCAATGTTAAGGTCTCTCGTGCGACCGTGATCGTGTGTGTGTTGAAGAACGGTGCGTCGAGCTTTGCGGCCAAACAGGTGAGAGAGAGAGCTGGAGCGGTGCCTACCTGTTCGGAATTCTGTGTGCTAGTCGGCCGAATGTACGGCTCTCTTTCTTGTTCTGCGGTTCTGCGTGGTTCTCGAGCGCAAAGCTCGCTGCTGCTGGCGGCTTTGAACACCGATGTCGGCGTTGGCATTGAACTACCCAACACACATCTGTGCGGTGGTATCGGATTTATGTGCGTGTGTGAGCACGGTTTAACCAATTCCACACATACAAACACACACAGCATACAGCATACACAAACAATCTGAATAACGGTACCAATCTCTGGCTGTTGCTGCTGCTGTGTCTGTATGTGTGGACATGTGTTCGTATGTGTGTGAGCGTGAAACGTTCAAGTGAATGCAGTGTGCCGATGTTCAATGCACACATGCACTAGCGCATTCGATCGCGCATGTGTGATCCCGTATTCAGGTGATCTTTCTCCATCTATCGCACTGGCACGATAATTGGTTCGCCCAACTATTATGTAAATTATGCTCGCAGCACTGGACAAACATATGCATATATAGGAAACGTAATTGAAATGGACGGCACGCAGCATAAATGCGGACAACCACGCAAGCAGCGCACACTATTCAGTGTGAAGATGATTAGTGTTCGCAGCTCTCGACTCGATGTCGTAGCCTTCAACCCATCCGAAAATCCACACTCACACACACACACACACACTCTTTGGCTCGCTGATCCGCCGCAATTAAATCAATCGTGCATTACGTAATTTGTACGCTGACTGTAGGTACCAGAAACACGCACGACCAGCGAGAATATACCATCGCATTGCCGCGCAAGAGTTCAATGAATCTTGGAGCCAGCCCCATCCGACCGAGAGTGATTTTGGTTTCTTATGTTCGTTTTTTTTAAATTCCATCTCAGATCGTGTATCCTCACTCGAAAATCGTACACATGTAAATTAATGCCGTGTCATTCATCCATCACCATCACCATCAGGCATTCTTGTACAGCGCCCAAGAAGTACTCGGGCCGTTTCCGCATTCGCCAAACGAAAAAATACACCGAGAGTAATTCGTTAACATCTTCGTCGTGGCAACCGCCGGTCGATGCCAACGACCACCGCTTGGTCGCCGGTCCGCCAGCCAGGCCGCCACTGTGGCTGATTCTTTCGGCGGGCGAAGACATGCGCATGTCTTGCGCACAATTAAGAGAGCATATAATTGCTGCCAGAATAAATATGCACCGGCATGCGTACACGCCGGTGTTCGCAAGTGTGTGTGTGTGTAGTGTGTATGTGCTTTGTGTTATAAATGAGCAGTCATCACGCCGAATATTCTGCACACACACACACACACACACACACACAGCACAAGTCAATGAACTTCATGCGCGCGCCGGAGCGCGCACACTGCTCATAAAAACACCAATGTTATGCTCATCGCTGAAGACGACGAGCGCACACGCACACACACTCGCCGAATAAGACCAGCAGGTTTTAACCGTGACTGCCGCTGTGTGGCTGGCAGCGCGCGCATGTAACTACCGAAATCCAATTCGACGTTCTCATCAGGTGTGTGTTCGTATGCTTCTTCGTGTGTTCTTCGTGAGCGTGCGTGTGTGTGTATAGTTCTTGCACAGAGTGTACTGCTGGCTGGCGGTCATCAACACCGACAATTTTTCGGTCTGCGTGACCACCACTAATGTACGCGCGACGACGACGACGACGACGTGCGTATACAAATATACTTTTACTATGCACACACGCATATGCTAACACACAAACATACCGACTACACGGAGCCGCCGCGGTATGCTCACAGTGGAGAACCGTTTTGGATCTGTTGTTCGAAATGAAAATCAAAACTAGTTGAGAGCGCGCGTGAGTGTGTGCGTGTATGTGTGTGTGTGTTGGGGTTAAAGACTTTTGCTTTATATGAGCACCACCACCACCGAAAAGAATCATGCCGCACGCGTGGAGCATGGAGCGCCAGAAGAGCGATGACCCTTTCGCGTGCGCGCCAGCTAGCTCCGCGGTTCGGCTGGTGGTTACGCCACAAGAACCTAGACACGAATTTTGGGCTAGGTGAGTGACCGCCGAAAAATCAAAATTCTAGAAAGATGTCTGTCGGTATACGTATTGTGTGTGTGTGTGTGTTTGCTGGTTGCTGTCGACAGCACAGAGACACACGCACACACAAACAGATCACAATAGAGCAAGAGTGTGTTGGTTTTGAGTCGTGACTGCGTGTGGAGGCAAACAAGATCGCGCTCGGCCATTGGCCGGATTGTACCGTTTTTCATCCACACACACACACAGCTTGTATTCAGATTGTCATAAATGAGTGTGATGTGCTCGTGGACGGAGACGGCGGAGGCGATATGGTATTGAAAACTAATTTCGGTTTTTATGCTGAGCGATGTTGATGCGGTTGTTGATCTGTTGGTCGTTGGTTGATGTGGAATCTATGCATTGGCTAGAGTGAAGATACCATTGTTCGAACAAAAGACGACGACGACGACTCGATGAATACCATCATCTCGCGAGCGCACACACGGAAACCGGGTGCTGGTGCGCGGAATCAAAGAGTCAGCAGCTCCAAACAGTTCAAGGTTGCGCGACTTTCGTTGAGAGCTGTTTTTCGGCTGGATCTGCTGGTGGCGGGGAGCAGTTCAACCGAGTTCAAGCCGGCCGTGGCGTGGAACTCATTTGTACCGTGATCATCTCGCCATCGCTCGGCTCGGTAAGTGCTGGTGTCGTGTGCACGGAAAGGTTTCTCGCTCGAGTCTTTCGTTTGACGACGCAACATATGCGCGTAGGGTTTTCGGGCGGTGCGTGCGAGCGCGTGTATTGACGTGTGTGTTGTTCATGACGAAATGAAAAGTAAATTAGAGTGATGAAATATGAGTGGTTGGTGATCGGAGCTGATTGATTTGGACAAATGTTGTTTGTCCCGTTATGCGCGTGAGTTTTGCGCAAACAACATCATTAATTCTGACATTCTAGTCGAGTGTGCGGCAGCATTATCAATTCAGTTCAGCCGCTACCGCGCATACGCCGAAAACAATAGAACATTTTTCCATCTGGAATCGCGCACTATTCCTGTTATGTTGCCTCCACCGTCACGCGCACGCGCATTCATCATGAAAAACAATAATGCCAGAGTATTAACCCACACTCGACTCGCGCAAAATGTGCATGTCTGCTGTCACTGCGCTGTTCACCTCCAGAGAATTGCGCTCGGTGCACGCTGCACGCTAGCACACGATTGGCGCGCGCGGCCTGTTCCATTCTCTTTTCCGCCACCGCCGCCAACTGCACCATTGATAATTCTCGTGCCACTTTGTACCGTTAGAATGGCCAATGTGCTCCACACGTTCCCGAACCAAATTTGCAATCTAATGCCGCTCCGGCGTGCAAACACGCGCCGTTCAAACACTAAACGGTAAACCATTTTCCCCGTGTTCTATGTGCGCGTTCGTGTGTGTGTGTGTGTGCGCAGTGCGTCAACCCAGAGTCTGAGCATAACATCGGCCACACATGTGAGTATGCTCGAGTGTGTCGCGCATATCCCGTCCATATGGAACATGTGCTGCGTGCTTACCTATATAGAGTTCGCGCGCAGACTCGCGCGCGCAGATCGGATACTCTAATAGAACACAGCACAGGCGAACCAGCGAGCGCGCGCACAGGGTTTCAAGAACTTTGTGCGCACTCACACACCGACACATCAGCCACATGCCATATAGCGTATGTTTCCGCTATAATTCGCGCGCCGCTCGTCGTTGTCGCCGCATGTCGTGCGCTGCGCTGACAAAGTAGCAGTATACTACCCAATTTCATCGAGTTTGTCGATTCATAGTATCAAGTTCGTGTTCAGTTCGGACGATGTATCTGAAAACGTTTTAATAATTCATTCGTGTTCATATCAAAGGAATATAACGTTTTAAATATTTAGGGGTTTAGTAAACAGGCGTAACTTGGCCTTTCGTACCCCTCAAATCAACTTCTCAAAAATAAATATCTAAGCACAATTGAATTACTTGCCATTCGAGAACATACATATTGTTTCAAGTCTCTCCAGTTTATATATGGCCATTTTACTGAGAGAAACATTTGATTCCTCATGCAGTACACAATTTTCTCTCTCTATAGATCAATATGTAATCTAATTAAAACTTGTAAATACAAATTGGCAATCTCGAAGAAATAGGGTAGTAGCCGAGCATATATCAGTGTTTGTGGGCACGCGCGTGTTGCGATCGCGTAACTTTGGCAACGACACGCTGTGTATTTCCACTCGCCTCTTTCACTAGCTGTGCGCGTGCGCGTGAGGCTCTCGTGCTAGTAGTGCCAGCGCTGTGTTGCTCCATAGTGCGACCGTCGCGCAGCCGAAACTCGCTGAAAACTGACACAAGCGACTACTCGCGGTCATTGACTTAGCACACATTCGCAGCAGCAGCACCAGCGACGTCGTCGTCGTAGTCGACGTCTGCGTGTTCTTTGTATGTATGTGTATGTGTGTGCGAATAACGTCACTTCATGTGACGACCACCGCAGCAGCAACAGCAGAAAAACACCTCGGTACATACATTGTATGTTGTACATTCTCGACGACTGCTGCGGATGTTGTTCCTTTGAAACGTGAACGTCATCGATCTGCACACAACCTTTACGGTACCTTCGTCCTATAGGTTTATGTGTAAAGCACTGCTCAAGCGTCCAATCGAGCGTCGATTTGTTATTGTTAATATACTTTTCTTCGTCAAATAACTGCGTCGGTATCGTGCGTTCGAAGGTCGCTGCAGACGGTTCTTAAACGACAACGACATCGGTCTGGAACACAATCTGCACAGTTTCGACATGTTAACACTGAAGATAAGCTCAGCCATAAAAACGGCGGCATGTTATTTCAATATTTCTAAACATCAATATCGTCGAATTCGTGTTTGGCAATTATAGACGCTCTTATCGTCGACTATTTCGAAGTGTATGCGTATACTCGCCACATTCGATTTGTCGAACCATAAACTCAACTCAATGCTCGAACATAATTAACACCATCGCACATTGTGTACATGCGGAAGCAAGGGCAGTAAAACATCAATTTGAAGTATGATTCTGCTCAGCGCAGCAACCAGCAACATGGACGATGGCGATCGCTATCGTACACGTTGGCAATGGCCAATCGCCAGCCAACATACAACATGTTTGGGCACGCGCAATAGGTTTCGCGCATAGTCCAGAGGAGTAGAGTACGTGTTTACTTTTGCTGCATTACTGAACGGAACAGTGAATTTGCAACATCACGTTGCGTGTGTTGTGTGTTGTTCATCATCGCAGAGTGTTCTGTGTGCGTGTGTGTTGCTCGTGGCAACTGCAGCAAATGCAGCGAGCGAATGCCGCCAGCGAGCACAGCACACATCGAGCGCAAATGCACATGTACACACATTTCAACCGCACTGCACACACACACACACACCATCGAGGTTATTCGCGGCTGTTGAACTAGTTACCTAGTGCCATCAGCCATTGCAAAACGACGACGACGTCGCAGCCGCCAAACGCCAGCACACTGCTCGGATGGTGTTGTGCTGTTGATGAACGCAGATCACGCTGACAGCTTTTTGCACACCGTAGACCGCGATGGCAGGCATGCTCCAACTCACCATTGCTTCCATGTTCTGCTGCGAATTATGTCGAGCACTCGCGACTCGCGGGCACAATGGGAATGATATCGAACACAGCAAAGCCTACAATTTTTGTGATACCACGAATGTATTTTGCACCGCGTGATACGAAGCGTCAATTCCGATCAGCCAGAAGAGATATTCTTCGAAGTCACATTACTTCTTCGGATACGTTCCCAATTGACAAACAAGATCCTAAATCCATACAGATCTATTTCGCCGTAGTATGAGCTCAATATACTATATCTCAGACATCTCAATTGGTAATACAGAGCGTATGCATAGCGTATTGAGATGTCCGCAAAAAATCCCATTGGGATGTTGTGGGGACATCTCGTTCGGCTCTGAAATCATTTTTTGTTTTTTGTCGCGTGTGTTGTCGGA
>JANTBZ010063752.1:0-22901 GCA_024741255.1 Exechia fusca | reverse complement strand
AATTGGTTTGTACATGAAAATCGACGGAAAAACGATGAAAGAGGTCATGCAAAACCCCCCATGTATTCGTGAAAGAAAAGCCTCGGTTCCCTCGTGACTTTTCAAGTAAACGGTGAAATGAAAACCGATTCGGGTTTACAGGCACATTTCGATTCTAAGCCTATCATTCGAATTTTCTCTACAACAATCGTATGTGATTCCTATCGCATCAGAGGGAGATGATTTGTGGAAACAAACACACCAAAAACATATTCAAGGCCCTACAGCAACGGAATCTATATCATACAAAATTCAGTCGAATATCTCCATTTTAAAGGGCTAAAATTGGCGATGCAAAAGTTACCCCACCTTACCCAACATTTTATCGAAATAGTACAGTTGAAATTGGTCTAATTGAAAACTTATGCTTATCTTTCGTCATAGCATACTTATGTGTGTTATTGTTGTGGAATGTATTTCTATGATCATAAGTTCGGGCACAATTAACAGAGGAATCCCGGTTTTGGCGAGTACCAACCTTATTTCATATGAACAGTTCCAGAAATATATGTACAATAATTGTCGCGCTATATTGGGGCTATAAAGTTAAACGACCCATGTCTTGCGCTTTAAAATATGGTCACGAATTACCCTTTGTATTGCGTTGTTAGTAAGCTCCCAATTCGTTTGCATTCATTTGGAGAATTGGGCAGATTGTACTGAACGTTGGACTACGAACTTGATCAAATTATGCCTACTAGAAGGATATACGAGGCATAATTGGACCAAAAAAAGTGAATGTGTAATGTTATGGTTTTAATTATCCAATTATGTCAATACCACGAATATTCTTCGATGAAGCAGTAACAGCAATTCTGACGCACTGTGTACACAGAAACACTCACTGTGGTACTGTGGTGTTACGAGCGCTTGCGTCGAGGCTTGCGTTCACTCGCCGGTGGCGCAGTCGCAGTACGAGGAAAGTTCGCGCGTGCGTGTGTGTTGTGTCTGGCGTACGTGTTTTTTTTTCGTATCGTATGCGTTCGCGAGCCATCCGCACGATCGCGAACTGCACATACGCATGCGGATTGATTTCTATTTTCTCGCAGCAACAGTGTGTGTGTGTGTGTGTGGTGTGTAAGTGAGTGAGTGCAATTGAATTAATGCTAGTCGCGTTCGCGCTCGCGTCCGCTTCGGTCGTAGGCATGAGTGTCAGACCGGGTCGGAATTCCAGTTTATGATGAACCGATTTGACTGATTTGTGTCGAATGATGTCGACAATCTCCCAAATCGACACATTGCAATTCTCTTTCGTTTTCTACTCTATTGAATAAATATTTCCCAAGTTGGAAGTCGACATAAATTATAACTGTTATCACAATATTTAATCATCTGTAAAGTCGAGACACCGTCTATGTTCAACTTCGAAGACGATCTTCCATCTTCATTAAATTCAAATCAATTAATTATGATTGCAAACTCAAGAATTAAATAATAATGATATAGGGAAGGCTCCGTCTTATGCAAACTATGTTGTCGGAATGCGCCAGTACATCACGATGGGACTCCATGTTTAGAGCTATTTTTCGGCATGTTCAGCACGGACGAATCTGGTCGTCGAATTACAATCGTATACTCGATCGACATGCACAGCGCAGCCGAGTTTTCTCATTGTAATTGCGTAACTCGCAGTTGAGTTTCCAGAAATCCGAAGCACTTCTGTCGACGCGACGTCTCAACAGCAGTGCTTGCTCACTCTCTCGCCAAACGTCCAAGTCGAAGCGCGTCCGCAACTCGGCAAGCCGGCGTCGTCGATATTAGCGCGACATTGAAAACTTCCGCGCTCGATCGCACGCGAGAACGAACGACCGGCCCCGCTAAACACCAAATCACACTTGCTCGTCGATCGCGCCGCGAAGCAGTCCGGAGTCGGAACGTACAAGCGCGCAACTGCGTTGTAACGCACGCAACAAAACGCCATCGTCGCGAGTGCATTTTGAATGTGTTTTCCACTTGCAGAGTGCATCGCTAGAGTGTGCCTTTGCACCGAGTGAGTGAGTGCTGCCTGCTGCCTGAACGAAATTCACAGCGGTTAATATCAGTGTGTGTTTTGTGAGTCGTAGTTGTTCGTGGATCGTTCGTGCGGTCGTGAGCTCACCTACTTCGACGTCGTCGTCGTCGTCGCGTTTATGTGAAATGTACGTGCTAAACGATTTGTGTCGCGATCACGGCGCCGCGCGGGTATTCACACATTTGGATGGAGGTGTGCGGGGAAGAGTGGCGCTAGTCATAGAACACAGTTTTTAGCTCTGATGCTCTTAGACTTAATAGGTTGAAACATATTAATAACCTAGGCTCTACTCATAAAAACTCAGGCTGTGCATTTTTGCAAGCATTTGCGACTGAATAGAGACGTATTTTGAATGGACCGGATATTATTGCAATCACTTGGTGTCTGGTCTGCACTATTTGTTGAGTTCGACGGAACCTACCATACGTAATTCCTTTGATTACTATAGCAGTTTGTCCAAAAAGCATGCGATTATTCATAGTTCAGGTTGATCAGCAATCTCAATATGGCAATTTTATCATTATTGATTCAATCAAAAATTGAGAATACAGTTTTCAATTATTTTTGCTTTCTTTTTATATAGTTTTCGAGTCCCAGTTGAGTCAACTGTGTTCATTAGTCTACAATATACATTTATCTTGAAAGTCCTTTAACTTGTTGCTAAAAAACTCGAACAGTGCAGTTTTTTTGGGGTCAACATTATACACTGCCAAGACCATTTTTCATAAACCTATATTTATTGTGATCGCTCAATGTCTGATCCAAACTACGCGTTTTTTTTTGGGAAATCCCATCCATGGTTTCATCCCATCCAGGTCTTCAAAAATGATCGAGATTTTTCAACATTTCAATTGCACATAACTTCGTTTCTGGTCGATCTCCGATTTTAATAACGTGATTGTCCTAAGTTTATTCAAATATATCGTGTATCATGATCAAAAACGATCAACGCTTTAATTTGTTCCATGATTTTATAAAATAGGAATAACAAATTACCAAAATTATCCCTTTAACGATTCGTAACTTCATTCGACTTGCACGTCTCAGGATGAAAAAACGCGATAAAAAAATCTCTCTTGGTGATATCCAGTTTTGACACGATATAACTTGCGGTAGATGCCTTCATATCTTAAACTGTCCGATAACAGAACTTCACCTTTCGAACGAAATTGAAGAACAGTGTATCTCGAGATATATTGAAGTGAAATAGGCAATATACTTGTTTCAAACATTACTTTCCGGACTACATAATACAATCTAATCCATAATTTCATTCACACTCATTTGATTTATATGCCACTCTTTCCCGCACCCTTTCATGTATTGCGACCATTGTGCCACTCGGAAGGTGTGCACTGTGCATGTGTCGGTATGTCGATTGTGTGTTGTGTGTTATGCAAGACGCGCGCTGCGCTCGCGATCGCGTTCGCGCGTCGTCGTCGTTTTGTGACACGATGCAATATTTTGTCGAGCAATTATTGTCGATGGAATAATTGTGCTAACCGCCTGCGCCGCCTGGGAGCGAGCAGCACGGGACCTAAACCACACACACATGTGATATGCGCATACTCGCCAAGCAACACAAAATATTCCGTACGTAGCTATTTTGTAGTACAAATGCACTACAGTATACAGTTTCGTACGCATGCGAAGCACCAGAAACTGCGCGCGCATTCCCCATTAGCATAGTATTTATAATTATGATCGCACACACAACAAACAAAACGGTGTTAGTGTATGCGCGAGTTCGTGTGTGTGTATGTTCCGCGCACACTTGACTGTTATAGCGGCGAACGCGAACGCAAATGTGCTGACTGCTGTGCGGTTGAGTCGAGTGTGTGAGTGTGTGTGTGCTGTGTTTGCTTGCGCATTTGTGTGTGATGTGTGTTCAAGTGCGTTCTAGTGCGCGTCACACATTATTATTTATTATTTTCAATATTATTATTATATACCGAAACACGCGCCAGCCAGCCAGCCAGCCCGAAGCGACTCGCGACTGGCGTCTTATGTACTGAAAGACGACGAAAAATGGTGTGTGAGCCACAAATGCGCGAGGTGCGCGCGTTTGTTCTACCATACACGCACACTCTGCGCGGCAATTACTTCGAAGCATATGCGCGTTAGGTGCGTACGTGTGTGCGTGCGTGTGGCTGCGGTGCGCGCGCGCGTGTGAGTGATAGCGTGAGTATTCCGATGACAATGACAAACCGCACCAGTACCACACGTGTACTCGAAACGCAAACCGAGAAACCGAAGAACGCGCGTCGTGCCAGTGCAATTTGAATATCTAATAGTGTGTGAGCGTTTGTGTGTTTGTGCGTGTATGGTTTCGAGTATGTTGCGCGCCGGCACGTCCTCCAGATCGGATGGCCGTGCGCGAGTTGCCATTGTGTTGCCACACACACACACACACAAATATACACATCTTCGCGAGAGAACGTTTGACTCGCATACACATATACAACGAATAAATGTATAGGGTTTCACATTATTACGATCGCTCGATCTTTGGAATATAGTAACGTGGCAAAACACTCAACAAGTAATATATAGGACTAAACAGTGTTCCGCAATGGCGAGACACATCGAACTTTTTTTTTTGACAAACATTGCAGTACAAATTTCATTCAGGCGATTGGTACTTGAAAATATGTTTTTTTAAACGTCGACTCAACTAAAATAAATATGTGTATAAGATGTAAAACATATTTTCAATAATATGAAGCTGTTTGTGCGAGATTCATGTTATATACACAATCAATGATAGTGTCACCAAGGGCCCTTAAAACGTGCTTCTTCCTTGTTCGTGTTTTGTTGCCTGGATATTTTCTTGAATCCTGACGATATTCTTTGCAAATTCGAAGTGATTTATATTTTTTTGTTAATATAAAATAAGTACAAAAGCTGTGTCTGTGGATGCGTTCATTCAGGAATGCACATCGACATCTATCAAGACTAATAACATCCTGACGATAGATGTTAACACAAATTGTTAGTTGGCCATTCGTAGCAGCTCTCAAAAACATCAAGACGAGCCATTTATCATGTCAATACGTATACGCGTTCGGCACAGACGCCCCGCTGAAGGAAAACGTAACTTCATATGCTCATCTCTACATAGTACGACCCGAAATAATCAACCATGTACCGAAATATTCGTTTTTCTCGTTTTGTACGCCTAGCAATAATAATTTTAAAAATCCAATGATTCAGTTTTGTTGACCAAACTTTATTCCATCGTATGAGGAAAACATGTTATGAAAGACCTCACCGTTCGTATATGGAGACATTATTGTACTGATAAAACATACAAGCGATGTTTTATTATTTACAAGCGATGTTTTATAATTTTTAATACTAAAAGTATTAATTGTGCACAATTCCAACCTCTTTCATTTAAGAAAACGTATGTTATTGTAAGAAACTCTAGTGCCAATCACGAGTTTCTGATTTTTTGTATGGAGTGTGAAATATAATACTGTCCCCGATACAAGAAATCGAATGTTCGTGTTTCGAGTTTTCTGGTTTTTGTGCCATCTGGGATCGCTCACATTCAATCACATCCCAAACAAAAGTTATGACCGTCTTATGGATTTTTCGGCGAGAAAACTGTGTACATTATTCAAATTGTTGGCTCTAACGGATTTGTTATAAGAGCTATTAACAATGGCATTTGTTCATCGTATGAATTTCGCCCAATTGACTAAAAGAAACATATGGTATATGTGATATTTTATATATCTAGAAAAGTCAGGAAACAACGCTCAAAGTTTATCACACAAATCGTCTCAATAACTTTCATTTATCATTGACAAGATGGGTAGAATACAGCGTAATAAAACTCCTCACCGTTTCATAGGATGTCCACGAGCTGTAGGAAAGTGTTATCTGTGACAACAATATATGAATATTGCAATTTTCACAAATTTCTCAACACTAGTTTGTTATCCGATGATCGACATTTCCTATTGAGAACACCTCCACAAACTACACATGCTTCGAACGCAAATGCACCGCAACACCACCGCAGCTCGACGCTCGATTGACGACGACGACGTCGTCACAATATATAATGGATTTCGTCATACGCTTACTCACAAACACGCTGCGCAAACCGCAAGTCGCAAGTCGCGCGCACGCTCGCGCGTTTTACCGCTTACATTATAATTATGGACGCTAGAATTGCCGATGTCGCGCGCATATCCCATATGCATTAGGCGACGACGACGACGACGCGCGTTGACGTCTGGTCGTCACTGCGCGCATGTGCTTGTATATTTGTGGCCCCGACGTCGATGCGTTCTCCATAAATTTAAATAATACAATATAAGCGAGCGCCAAATGTGCAATATGCGTGCGTGCGTGCGAACGTGCTGATTTTTTTGCGGTTGATTTACACTCGCACGAACGCACACGCACAAGCACGAACACATGCGCTATGTGTGAACCGTGCGCGAGCTATTGGCGCATTTCGCGAATTATTCGATGTGCGAAGCGAGTGCCTGTCGCGTCGTCGAGCGCGTATTACGGTGTGAGATATATGGAATTGTGGCGAGATGACGACAACTTGCGGCAGAACATTCATTCAACCGAACCGTACGCGAATCGCCTTATGAGAAGGTGCCGAGAATAGTGGCGTAATTATTTAATTTCGAATTTAAAATCTACAGGGTGCGCTATGAGAACATCCAATAACTTTGGCATTTCCTAACCGATGTACATAAATTATTTGTTTTATTTTAATTTAGTCTATTACACAGTTCTGGGGCTAGTTTTAGGATACACCATACCATCACCGCTACTCAATTCGCACCGTAGCGAAATAGTCTGTAATTCATCGCGTATTTTCCATTTTTTTTAATTATCTCCAATTTCAACGTGTGAATGAAATGGTGTTCAGTAGGAGATCGTCAACATGACATTGTAAGAATTTTTTTTCGAAAAGAATTGGTTGAGTACTCAGAGCGAACGTTTCTGATCACTAACGATATTTTAAAAATTGAAAGAAGAAAACTATCAGAGATATCTTTTTCGAATTTATGTCCATCCTAAGCTAGGCATGTACTCGATCATTTGTGGTTCTCACACTAGAGTGACGAAAACCATCCATCGATCCATTTTCCGACTTTCTCGAATGTTTCGAAGTGTAGGCCTGGGAGTACGTGTCCTATCGATGGAAATTAATGTTAATCAGAACGTTCCATGTCTCACAAGCCACCACCTTAGCAAAAGATTCGTTATAATGACCATTTCGGCTGATTGTGCTAGTAAAATGCGCATGGAAAATGTGGCTGAAAATGATGCTTTTCGTGATTACGAGCAAAATGTTGCGGTTTTTGATCACTTTTTTATCAACATTAAATATTTTATCTATGTTTACGATGGTATCAACTGATTCGTCGGTTTTATGACCTTTTTATCCAATTCTTCCCCCCGATCCCATCACAAATTCACCTTTGTAGACCTTCCTCTACGACAATTAATATTTTCGGATGTCTTGCCGATATATGTTTAGGGTACTCGAAATATATTCTTTCTCTATCGCCAATTAAAATCCGTTCAAAAATGATCGTTTTTCGGCACAAACATCGACATGTTCAACAGCAACAGCGCAGTGTGCTTGCATATTGCTCTAATTGTTTGAAAATAATTGTATGTTGAAGATTGAGGTCTTACCTTTACAATTAAGTATAACATGGCCACCAAAACCATCAAATAAAACCAGCAACGACAAGTTATCCAAATCACAATCTATCGCTAATAGTATTTCCCGAGAAATTTTTAATGTCACGACACTGCCTGAATCCATGTAGACTCCTTGTAGTAAGATTATATTGGATGCAAATTGCGAGCCAGACTATAGACGAGCTTAAGGCAACAATTCGTTGAAAATGATCGCTTATCGCCCGAGATACAGAAAAAAGTTATGGAAAATGCGGCAAATGCAGAACATTTTTCAGTGTCTAATGAAGGCTGATAGATTATGAATTCAAAATTTGATCTTATCAAATTGTACAGGTCCAAATAAAACTAACATATTTTGTTCTAAAAAATCGGCTGATTGGTTCAATAGTTATTCGATGTTCTCATAGCTCCATCTAATATGGCGCACTCTCTATAACTACACCATTCGCTTTTTATCCGGAATCCGGACAAATCGACATCGTGTACGACCAGGATCACAAGTCATAATCGAAATTACACTCCATCGCTATTGTCATCGCTCCAGTCAAATCAGTCAGTCGGAATCATAAACATTCCGTTGTTGTGTACATACAGAAAATATCTATTATTATAATATTATTGTATTCGGCCACCCACCCACGTTCGCCTATCGAGCTCGCAATTCAACCTTTTCGGCCAACATTTTCGCCCTCACCTCACCTCGTCGCCCCTCATCCGTCTGCTCGCCTCGCCTCGCCCACAATGGACGATCTCAACGCCCACCTCCAGACCTTCCTGCAGCAGCTCAACGTCTTCTGGGCCGAGCTGGTCGCCGCAACGGGCGCCGAACCGACGCTCATCGCGCGCATCTGTCGCCGGACGCTCGGCCCCCAAGCGACCGAGTCGAGCGTCGAGTGCCAGCAGTGGTTCGCCGATGCACTGGCCCACTGCGGTCGCGACCTCGTCCACGACACACCCCATCTGGGCCGACGGCTGCAAACCCTGATGGGCAAAATCTTCAGTCTGCAGCCCATCACCGATCTGGCGTCCGGTATGAGCTCGCTCCTGGAAGCGGCAATCGGATCGACGAAAGAGAGTCCGGCTGACCCGGTGGCAGACCCCGCAAAGTCGCCCGCTTTGAACCTCGCTGCAGCGAGTCTGCTGAACGCCCCGCTGGAGCGCTTCAACCGAGATCCCCATCTGCTGGCGCCCAAAGAGTGTCGCAACCTGCTGTATCGCGTGGCCGGTGACTATGTCGACTGGCAGACGAATCAGGAGTACGCGACGCTGAGCGCCGGTCTCCTGCTGTGGGGCACCTTCACGCTGGTCGCCCTGATCATGGGCATGGTGCTGGCGGTGAGCGCCCGCCAGGGCTGGTGTTGCTGCCTGGGTGGGGGATTCGCGGGCTGTTGTGCCAATAGGGCGGCCATCAGGCGCAGGGAGCGGGAGAGGCAGCGCCGGGTGATGGCGGCGGCGAAGGAGCGGGCCAAGCACCAGCGGCAGCTGGAGTGGCTGAACAGTGGGGCGGGCAGGCAGGAGCAGATGGTGAGGAGGGCGAAGAACCCGATGCTGTCGCAGGTGGCGCCGGTGCGGCTGGACACGAAGATGGATCAGCATCCGGATATTGTGGCTGGGCAGCCGGTGCAGGCGGCGCTGGTGGCGGAACGGCTGTGGGCGAAGACGCAGATGCAGCGGCAGCGCAATCACGAGCAGCTGGCGTCGGGGTCGAGGAAGAAGCGCGAGGTGCAGGCGGAGGAGGAGGCGCGCAAGATGCAGGCGCTGCTGGGGCAACTGCAGCCGTCGGTGTCGGCGAGCGATGGGGCCATCGATACGGGCATGAAGTATATGCACTTCAAGGATGATGGTGCGGCGCCGGAGTGGAACTGTTAGGGGCGTGGGAACGAGGAGCGGGAGGATGGACTCTAGATTGTTGGAATTTTTAGGTTTTCATTTCGTTCTTGGAAATCTATTGACAATATTGTTGTTCAATTGATATCATTCTGCATCATTTGTTGGTTCCATCTAAATTGGCAATGAATATAAAATTAATTTATGACTAATGAAATATTGGAATGGGATTTTTGTGGATACTTGAATGGTACGAGCGCGAGGAGTAGCATTCTTGCGCATTTTGCTGTTGTCAGAGACAGCTTCGAGAGAGATCTATGTATGTCTTCGACTGCATCATCATCATCTACATCCATCTTACCCTGTTAGGCAGTGTTTGGCGTCTGTATTTGAAAATACAACGCTTTTACAGGTTATTTACTGTTGATAGGCACCAATTTATCAACAGAGAAGTTTCACTCAAACAGGCAGCTTTTACTAGATCGAGATCAGCGCTCAACTTCACTGAAAGAATGATAACTGTCAAGCCATCATTTACGTGTCTGCTCGCACACGGGCAGTGTGATCGGTGTTTTTTCTACTCTGCGCTTGGAAAACTACTTGTTTTAGGGTATAGCAATCAGTCTATTACTCATTGCACGTTCTCTGTTTTGACGTCACGGGTGATGCATTTTGTGGCGACGTAGTTGGGGATTCGAACCACAAATTTATAATTTGCATTTCTCAAGCCTGACTACGTTACCAACTCAACCATCGCGTCGCGTCGACTGCATATCAAATAACGATGTCAGTTATTTGATTTATATGATTACATTCCCATCTCGTTTGATTTTGTCTCTGTTCATTGATGGAAAAGCCCAACAAGTAATTATATCGTCTCTAAGCCTGGCCAATCTTTGATTTGTATCACAACCGCTTTCAGCTGAGTGTGCACCACCAAAGTTCGATAGTAGTTAACCCAATTCTGGCAGTACATAGAACCGCTGGGCGAAAATCATTGAAACTTTTAACAGACCCTTAATACACGATTTAGTTTTAAAATGTTTTTTGTGGTCAGGTTTGGATTCTGTGTGGTGATCTTTTCCGAAAACATGTATGAATTTTCGACAATGGTATGTTCTCACTTGGTTCTTCATTAACCTGGAAAACAAAATTTGATGGAAATCGGTTGATGTTTCGATGAGTTATTGATATTTTAGCGGGCAACGGTCTTGCTGGACTAACGAACTTCGATATTCGTTTTGAAAAATGCTCGGTCTGACTAACGTCAACACACGATAGCGACCAGGCTAATAATGAAATCGAGTCAATCAAAATTTATTTTTATTTAAAAAAGACCCATCTAGAATATTTATTTACATTCATGTAAATATCTCTCTCCCGATAGCTTATCGATTAATCGACCAGACGCTGGAGATGGATTGAATGAAAAATGATGAAGAACTTGCGCCACTTTTGCTATAAACGTCTAAAAAGTGTTACATGTCTGGTCTGTCCTGCGCGTGTGTGAACATGCGTGTCTGTGTGTTTGTCTGGACTCGCGCGCACGCTCGCGATCAACCCAAATACGTGATGGCACATTTTCAGCCGCTCAGCCGGCTTTTATGTATCGCACGAAATGCTATATAACACATTGTATAAGTGTATGTGCGCGTGCACTCCTCCATCTCCATATGCGCTCGGGTATTATTATTGTTGGCGCAGCAAGTTCCGTCGTCGTCGTTGCCGAAGCCACGTCCGTTTGTTCGGACGGCGTCTGTTTCGTGGTTCACGCGCCGCACACTCGAAAATTATATCATAAAACATTTGTTTGCTCCACACTCACACAAACTCAAATACAGAAACACACTCCGATCCAAACACGCGCGCAGCTCCTCGTCGATGCACGTCGAACAGTTGCGATTGCTACCCCATTCGATACGCACACCCAACCCAACGAGAGCGCGCGATCGACCTTAACATTCACGCATAGCAGCAACAACAGCAGCAGCAACAGCAGCAACCCATCGAGTGAACAACGCGATCGCTAGTACTTATCGGTCATCGGCGGCGAGTGTCAAGTGCGCGACGATTCTCTCGGAACACAAGTGGCGCCTTCTTCTTCAAACAGTGGAATTCTTGAACTACTCTAGTGATTTTAGTGAGTGTTTTTCCTCGTGCCCTCGAACTATGAGCACTCGCCTGGCGCAACTCGTTGGCGAACATACAGCGTCAGATTTCCAGTTGCCCGGCATCGGAAGTTGCAGCTCCAGCATCAGCGCATCCGATAGCATCAGCACGACTTCGGCCAGCAGCTTTGCGTCTTCGATGCCCGGTCACGTCATGACCTCATCAACGACTGCGGTGACAACGGCCAGCAATGAGCACTGCGGAGCGGCCAGCGGATCGAGCAACAACATCAGCAATGGACTGTCCAACGGCGGCAGTGGCGGCGTGAGTCCGGGCAGCATGTCGGTGCAGTCGGGCGGCAGTCCGAGCTCGAGCATCGGGTCGACGGGCTGTGGAAGTGGTAGTGGGAATGGGCTGGGAAGCAGTGGAGTTGGAGGCGGAGGTGGAGGAGGTGGGAATAGTAATGGGCTGTATCCGTCGATCAGCGCTGCTTATTGGCTACCTGCACCGAATCCCACGCCGTATTTGCTGCCAGGTGAGTGAATTTACAACATATTCCATAAGTTGCCTGGAAGATATATTATGCTATCTCTAAATATACTATGGTTGTCATTCTCTCTTGATTGACCTCTGAATTATATGACTTAACCTTGAAACCTCTCTTATCTGGAAAACGATCCAATCCAAATCTAGGAATCAAATTCTAAGATCATGTTATACTTCTCTTCGATGCTACTACAGTTTGTGATCGGTGTTATTTGAATAATAGACACATGAAGACCATCTAGACCATCTGGATTGGAGGTTGAAACATTTCCACTTGTTCACCCACCTTCGCATCATGAATTAGTATTCTTGATATTCAATCCGACAGTGAATTATAATTGGCCCGCCATTTTTTTAATATCAGTCTTAAGCGGTTGTTTTGATTGATGTAAAATGATAAATTCGGCATAAATTCGGCAATGCATCAAAACTTGGTCAAAATCAATTTGCATCAATACATATCCTAAATTGAACATGTTCGTGTGATGCTCTTGATGATAAGTATCGTCTCGCGATTTGATTCAACTCTCTAGGAATGGAATGGTGCTTTCGAAGTCTCAATTGTGAGACCTGTCAGCTGTCCATTTAATTACTACTTATTCCGATCAATGGCCTTATTTCTTTCTTATCAAGGAGTCAACAATTAAATTGATTCCTGGATCGCATCAATGCAACAGAATCCGGATGCAGCCAGAAAGATGCTCAATAGTTGTAGATAGCAATGGCCAGTATTTTGAATATGTAGCCGTTCCTTCACATTAAAGCCTCGCAATTAAATTAATTAATTAAGGTTTCATATTTTAACGCTGCTTTGTAGAATAATTCAGCAATTTACCGAGAAGATCGTCGGATGTTCGACTACACGTCAAACTACCACGACGAGACAATATAACGAACCGCTAATATGTTGATTACACACACCTCTCGTCGCCAATATGATGATGTGATCGACGAACCACCAGCCACCAACCACATGTCGTTATCATCATTCAGGTTGAGCTGCGCGCGACGACGACACGCCGTGTGGTACCTTTTTGTGGGTACCCAACACACACATGAACATGTACATGTACATCCATCGCGTATAATAGGTCTAGTGCACATGTGTGTACATAATCGACTCACTTGCCGCGAGCGCACGAGCGCATGTATGCATGTATGTGAGTATAAATTATTCATATATCACACGGAGACAGCGTCGTCGTCGTCGTCGTCGTCGTCGTAGGAACACACGTCGCGTACAAAACAAAAACACACACGCAGCCACACAGCGAAAGCAAAAACACTTGTTCCAATAGCTCGAGCACACGCGCGCACTCACGCTCACTTGAACGTTTTGTGTGGACATTTGCGTGCACATAGCGCCCGAAGGTGCTGCTGCTGCTATCGTACATCGGTACTACCCTCATTTAATTGATTTAAACCATGCATCATGTGAACCTTTACAATCTATGATATCAATGCTATGATGTAGTTTTTACAATAGACTTTCTGTTATTGGTTACTAGTTTAAATCGTATTACATATGGCATATGGCTAGACCTCAAGACCACTTCGTTAATATCTGGTGAACGAATTTTCATTACCCCTTCAGTAAGACAATCGATACATTTTATCGACAAACAATATAGAAAGAATAGTCCGATTTAGATGCCCTTTGGAACATATTTTTGTCGATTCACGCTTATGCTCAAAAGCACGATAAAACATCCCTAAGCCGAAATCGCACGGGACCGAACACTTTAAAGAGTTTCCGGTTCAGAGAGGTTTCAGGGAGACCTAAAAAACAGAAATAACGGAACGAATGAAACGTGAGTCCAAAGTACATTACAAGACCATTACAAATAACTATTCCACAGAGAAACTGGTTAGAGTCCTTCGTTCTAGTCCCATTTTCACTTCAAGTGAATTTGTTGGAAAAACGTGTCGTCGAATACTTCAATAAAATAATTTTGCGCAGTGTATAATGAGTTGTAGAGATTTGTGTAGGTTGGTAATGCAGGAAAATGAATGGTTCTTACTGTCGTTTTATTGGAACTGTTAACTGTTGAATGTTAAACTTATGATTTTATATGAAAAAACAAATATTTTCCATCTTACAGTGGTTCAGTGAACACAGGACATTTGTAAAATGCTTCCCGTTTCCCACCTTACATTTTCATACAAATTGTGTTCAAGGTTTTGGGGACCGGACCAAATTGCCGGCTGAGCGATAATACCGGCTTAGAGACCGAACAAATTTTCCGGCTAAGCGAGAAATCCGGCTTAAGGAGGTTTCGGCTTAGGGAAATTTCATTGTATTATAATTTTCAGAAATTATAGCAGATTTTGGAAAATCGGTTGAAAAACACCTCAACGGGTGTTTTTTGAAAAAATGACACATAGAAGGGGCATCTTCTCTACTCACATCGATTTTACTGCATGGTTCAAGATAATAAATTAGGGTGGTATACATACACAGAGCAGAGCAGCGCAGAGTACATCGCTCATCAGCTACACGTTGCGCGATATACGAAATATTGGTCGACGTCGTTTGGGGCAGCGGACGGCTTCGGCTTCGGAAAAACGTCGCTGGGTGTTTGTGTGTGCTCAACAGCTCAACAGACCTAAACGCGATCGCGACGGCTCGAACGAAATATGTGTTGCACGTACGCGACCCGATGTTCGATGAGTGTTTTGTGTGTGTGTGTGCGGCTCACATAAGTGAAGATATAATTAGTATTCAGCGTGGAACGCAAACCGACACACACAACACACATCATTCTGTCATATCGACGCGTCCATGCGATGGGCTGCGTTTCCGGCTGCGATGCGGCCGCACACACACACACACACACACACTTTCTACGCTCGATCGAATCGACGTTACCGATGGCCATGCATGCATACACTGACACAGCCAGCCAGCCAGCCATGGGCCGCCCAACTGGTGCCATATGCCCGCTCTTGAAAACTATCTAAATTCGAATGCGAGCGCGCGGGCACACACATTCACAAATACACTCCATGACACAATCAACTTTGATTGGAAAAGTTTACAAAACGCGCACGCGCCAGCGCGAATTCGCAAAGTCGAATTTCAACTAATGTGCGGAAACACACACACACACACGACACGCTCGCTCGCTCGTTCTGCATGTGCGACGACGATGCCCACTTTATGCGCTAGACGCTAGACGCCAGACGCCAGCAGCCCAGTCACAACACTCGCCGCCCCATCCGAGCCGACCGATGTCGGCGTCGTCGACTCAATGGTCCGATATGCATACGGGGTGTGGCGCTTGAATCCTGACAAATGAAGCATAGTTTTCCAACTCGATTTCCTAATCGAAATCGAACAGTGTAGACATTTTCTAAGAATATTTCGACATCGACACATCATTCCGATCATAATTTTCGATACAAATAACACTAGAAAAAAACGGACAGCATTTCTGATGACATTATGTGTCGATGTCGAAATATTCATTTCTACACATATATGTGAAGAACTGCGTAAAGATTGTCTAAGACAACTTCGACATAAATAGCATAGATGTTAGACAAACTGTCAGCTTTTTTTAGTGTATTTCGTGTAGAAAATTGTAAGTGAAATCGAGAATAACAAGACGCTTACAGAATTTTACCCCTGAATGAATTTATTAAAAAACTGTCTCAAATTCAATAGTGCCTAAATAAGGTGAATTATGATTTGTTGGACGCTCCGGTACATATTCTGATAAAGCTCAACGACATATTTTCATTTAATTACCAATTTTAATGCGTAAATACAGTTCCCAGTACGTAGGACTTGTCGAACCCTTTATTTTTAGATTGGATAAACAGTTAGAAACTCTAACAACCTTAGAAGTGGGATTCACTTTATCAGCAGGCGCTGGGTTTGTTTGGATGTTTATATAGACATGTAATATATAATTGGAAAGGTCTGACATTCAGCTTCAACGTGAAACATATTTTTCGAAGATCGCGAGTCCGTAGCAATAACAATGCTGTTTAAACACGTCAATGTTCGTACCGAAAAAAGTTAACTTGCGGGAAGTGAAAAACTGTAGCATTAGGGTTTCATTTTTGCAACGGATTTTAATTGGCGATAGAAAAATTATATATTTTGAGAAACCTAATATCGAAAAATCATGAATAACGTCAAAACATCCATCCATATCGATTACAACAGTGGAAGGACGACAATGGTATGTCCATGGTTGGATTAGAAGGAATTAATGTGGTTGGAAAACTCAAATATGGTGAATCAGTTAATACCGTCGATACCGAAACATAAATATCAAATTGAACCATATATAGGGGTAAAAACGCAAAATTTTTTCCGAAGTATCGAAAATCATGATTTTTCATGCAACATTTCCATGCGCATTTTCGGTGCGCATCCAGCCAAAGTGGTCAATATAACGAGTCGTGGGCTTTTATCTTTCCCCAACAGACATGGCGCCTTCTGATAAACACTTATTCTCATCGATGGGACACACACTTCGAAGTGTGTGTCCCATCCCATGCAAGCTAGGAATTCCTAGCTTACAGCTGAACAATTTCGGAAAAGTGGAAATAAAAGTTGATGGATATTTTTCAACGTGGCCGAGGATGGGCTTCCGAGAGCGATCCATAAATTTTAATGAAGATAAGGGAAAAGTGTAGCTAACGACGAACACAAATTTTGATATGATAACTCAAATACTTTTCCTGTAATCGCGTTTTCAATTACAGTGAAGAATCCCACTTCTAAGGTTGTCGGGCTGGTAGTTCTGTACATGGTAACTGTAACTCGAGGGGGATCCGATGCCCCTAGATCGAATCAAGCTAAAATAGGCAACGAGATTTATATTGTCATCCCGTTCAGACACTGCAATCATCTTGAGAATAGTCATTATTCTTTATTTATGTCACACTGATACATTGCGTTGTTTTAAATCAATGACTTACTATAAAGTAGTCATTGAGTAATTTTAATATATAATTATAAAAAAATATGTAACTTAACATTCTACTGACAACAAATGCTAGAACACCAGCTTACAATGTTTGATAGCAGCCGCAATTCCAGGTCTAACCAAAGTGTTTATCAACGTTCATGAATGAATCACTAGTACTTTGTATCGAAAACCACTCCCAAAGGCATCTAAATCCTATTAAATACTATTATTCAATTCGAATGTCTCGTTAATATTCAATGTGCAAATCACTCGCCGTTAGATTCCCATTTGACTACAAATCCAACTGACACATCCCCAACCCCTCTTCACTCACCTCTCCCCCTCGTGCACCGTCGGCTTCGACAGCACCACATGCGCCTCCGGCTCCACAAATCCCACCACCGCCTCCGCCTCCGCATCAAACTCCGCACTGCACTGCCACTGCACCCCCACACTGCTCACATGCGACATCCCCTCCTTCGCCCGCTTCAGCACATTCACATTATTATAATACACATCCGACACACACCCCCTCAGATTCTCCACCCCACTCAGATACTCCGCCGAATAGTCGCCCGGACCGCCCAGAAACACCCCGAAATGCACATTCAACTCGGTCCCGGCTCGCTGCTCCCTGATGGTCTGACTGACGATATGCTCATCAATCTGCATCGTCACATTCTCCACATGTCGCTGCAGCGAAACATCGTGCCACTCGCGATCGTTGAACACCGCCTGCGCCGGCGACCACAGCTCCACCAGCGTATCGTTCAACCGGAAGCGGAAGCGCACCCGTCCCTCGTCCAGCTGCAGCATGCAGAAATCGGTGCGCCCAGCGGCGAGCATCAGCATCGCATGCTCCTGATGGGTGCGGAAGCGCAGGCGCACATTGGTCGAGAGTTTCGCCTCCTGCAGCGGCATCGAGATGTGGCTGGCGCCGAAGAAGGAGACCTTGACGGGCGAGGCGGAGCCGACCAGAAGCAGCGGGAGGAGGCAGCCGAATATTAGGCGTGAGTACAACATTATGCTGCTGTGAGATTGCGACGATGAAGGTATGTTTATGTTGTATCTAGTTTTTCACTCCAGAGTTTGGCTGCACCATTTTTGGCGGAATTTGTTGGGCTGCTGTTATGTTGATAGTCGTGTTGGAATCGTGTCTATGTTGTTTGTCACTCGCGAGTTTGTAATTGCACTGATCAGCTAAGTTGTTCTGTTGACTCGTTTGCACTGCACCATTTTTGCCTGAATTGTGTGGGCTTCCAAACACCTCGAACGTTATTATGCTGGCTTTAGAGATTTTTGTTGGAATCGTGTCTATGTTGTCTGTCTGGCTCGTCTCTCGCGACTGTGTAATTGCACTGATCTGCTGCTATGTTCTGACGGCTCCGTTCCGCTGCACCATTTTTGGCTGAATTTCGGTGGGCTTCTGGGGGCTTTGAACGCGCACGGTGAATTACACGCACCCGAAATCGGCTAATGTGTGTGACTGACTGTCTGTCTGTCGCCGTCCGCTGCGTCTCCCACGTATCGTCACACTATATATCATTCAATGCGTGTCACTGAGCACTGAGTGAGTAGAGAGGCGCGCAGGCGCAACAGTCGCGCCTAATCTAAAAATATATCAACATTCAGTCGGTGTTCGCGTGAACGCGCGGCGCGTTGTGAGTGAGTGTATTCGTTCTGTTTGAGTTCTGAGAGTGCTTCGCGGGCGCGCACGCGCTTGCACGCTTCTTGTGGTGTGTGGTGACTCAGACGTGTGAGGACCAGAAGATGTGAGGATAAATTGGTTGGAGAAGAACAGAACAGAAGAAACCACCGAACCAAAACTACTCATGGTCTTCGCAATTGCACGAATTCTCTTATTATTACAATTTTAAAGCACTCTTTTTTGGATAAACATTCATTTATCATCTTAACGGCTCTTTGACGATTCGGATCTTTGATACAGAACTGTATCTGAAATAATGATTGGCCTAGCTTGTTTGCAATTACGTCATGTGGGCTGTCACTTGAAAGTTGTAGCTATTTAAAGGAATTTCGATACTGACAGATCTTGTTGTCGCTTATTTATTTCTTCGATCAACTACGTACTCATTGTGAGTGGAACACTACGTTCTAGTAGACCAAATCGTTTTCAATTGCAAATTAAATTGGAGCTTGGATTCAAGGATAGCTATTTGGGTTATTGTGACATTAATAGTTCATTATCACAAAGACCAATTTATGATGCATCAATTTAGTTCAAATATTTGGTGTAACACCTTCTGTCCGTCGTTTTGTATATCTAGCGGTCGTCCTGATTGATGCAATTCGATTCAAGTCTGGATACAGTGGGCTTTGGTATGTGAGATCATAATGGCATTAAAACCTATGTCCTTATCAGTTTTCATCAAGAGCTTTTTCTCGGTTGAACATGTCCGCGTTCGAGCAAAATTTGCGTAATTTGCGGGAAGGCTCATCGATGCTCTCGAATACTTTCGGAGAGGAATTCGAAGAGATCGTGTCGCAAGTGTATTCAACACTTTAAACATTTTTATTCCAGAATCTTAGGCCTTTGGTCTTTTGGTGGGACCTGATGTGTATTAGTTGTTATTAAGGACAGAGGCAAAGTGATATAAGCACAGGTGATCGATACCGAACGAAATTGATGCGTTTGATTCGATCACTCAAAGAAAATCTGCCACCATTGAATAAAAGACACAATAAAGTAGTTTTCCAGTTTGACAATTGTCATACTGGAAAATTACTTTCAAGCATTATTAATGCTGACACCTCATAGCAAATACTTCGGTAATACGAAATTCGTATGCTACCTGAAAGATTGTCAAAAATAGTATCTAGCAATGATCCGAATTTTGAAAAAGGAATATGGAGCCGTTTCTTCAGAATAAATCCTCAAAGTTGGCCAAAAAATAACGGACGCAAGGTTGTACATTGTACACCTAATAAGTTGAGAGTTGAGAGGAATAATAATGAAAAACAACCTAGTTTGAAGTTGTAACATTTTGTGCATACAGCATCTTCAACCGAATCGCGATAACAGAAGCCGATTAAATTAGATCTCATAGGATCCATTTCAGAAAACTTGCATTCTGTACAAAATTCCAACTCAACGAACCGTTGTGTATACACTGCAACATACAAATGCCTACAAATTGATATCGAAGAATCAATTTTCCCTGAAAATCCGTGCCATACTCCGTAGTAATTACAACCGCGCCAACACGCACGCTCGCATGCACACTTGCACGCTCACACATAAAATCGCGCGCGCGCGCACGTTTTGTTTTCTTCGCGCAACTGATGAACGATCGTTCGCGGCTTCGCACGTCGCGCTCGGCGATACAAACAGAGCGCCAAAGCGCACGTTCACGACCAAGCAACAAGCAACCGTCGTTCACGAGATCGACCGTTTCTGAACACGATGCACAGATGTTCCGGCCGCCGGTTGCAGCAGCATATAACGCACGCATATATGCTAGGGCATAATTGGTGTAGGTTCAACGGCACGACTCGACGGCGCACGTCTACTTAGCTAAGAAAAATAGACACTATAACAGCCACGCTCACGCACTGATGAAATGATGATAATTCATTAATACGTGTCTATTTAGGCTATACATAGAATTAAACATAGCGCACGACTGTTCCGACCCTCTTATTAAAGCGCGTACAAAGTGTCAGGGCATTATTGTATTTTGATGGTGCGCGCACGCTCGTGTGCGCTACTGTTCAACGGCTGCCGCGGTGGCGGCTGCGGCGCTTGCATCCGTGTGTCGCCGTGTGCGTAAATGAAATTCGTCATCGCGCCACCGCCGCCGCTTTGTGCACATGCTCCGCATGTCTGTGTTTGTGTATATCTCGCGTCGCGTCGCGCTCATCTCAAAATAGATAACGCGCGTTGCGACGACGCGCAGTTTTCCAACTGAACAAAAAAAATCAGAAGACACACATATTGCGCCCAAGTGAGAGCTTACACGCGACGACGACGGCATACAAAGGTCGTCTTTTTGGTGCGCGCCTTGCGAGCTTTTGGGGAGCCAATCCCATATGCTATTATGCGTTCTGCTCAGATGAATCGCACGACGCATGTCATAAGTCATAATTCGTTTGCGGCATGCATTCTTATTATTTCACATGTGTCTGATGTGTGCGATCGTTCTGTTTCGCTCGCTCTCATTCGTACAAGCACACACACACACACATATTACTTGAATAAACGAGCGGATGCACCCGCAGCCGCACACAGTTCAATTAATTAATTAGTCGAGCAGCATAAATCCGAGAAGAAGTGATGGCGCTTGTGCGATGTTGCCGAGACAATGGTCGTCTCTCTGGATCTGTAACTTTTGGAACTGTACCACTTGAATGACTACGCTGTTGCTAAATCTCTGTTTTGCATAAACTCTCGGTTTTTATGTTGCACACAATCGACGACGACCGCACAACATATCGACGAACGCGATCACGCACGCACACACACACGCACTCTAGCGCAGAGCAAACGACACGAACAACGGTCACGGAACCGCAAAACCGACGACGGAACAACCAGATGTTCACACTCGAACCGATCCCTTCGAACTGACTTGAATTCGGCTGGGAATCGCACGCGGTAGCGCTAAGTGAAATGACTTCTTTATGCTCGACAGCGCGCACGAGCGCTCGCGAGCTGCGCACGAACGAGCTTGAACGAACGCACCCGCAGATTTTCTCGAGTGAGCACGAAGTGAAACCGATGAAGCGCGGAAAAGCGCAGAACGCATGGAAATGCAATGCGATGTGTTGAGGGGTCAGCAGATGAGTAGTGAACAATTGTAGTTATCCATCCCATATTGTCTAGTGGTTAGGATACCCGGCTCTCACCCGGGAGGCCCGGGTTCAATTCCCGGTATGGGAAGTTTTTTTTTGTATTTTCTTTTTTTTTCTCACGTTAGTAGATGTCGAGTTGTAATTAACAGACATCAACAGATAAAGGCCCAAGACCCGAGATGATACTATGAAGTTATATGACCTCAATTGGCAATGCACTACCATTAACGCTTTCATCCATCGCATCTACAACCGTATGCCGTATGCCTGATGAGAACATCTCTTTAGATTCGCACACACGCACAAACTCCACCGCCACCACCTTGTCGACCTCACCATCGGACAGGTCACTGCAAGTCGCAACTACGTCTCTCAACATCGCATCTCGCATCCACAGTGATGCACCTGCCATCATACGAACACTTGCTGCATACGTAGAGTAAATGCCACAATAATCGGACACTATATAAATTTTACACTCGACAAAGAAAGAAAGATTATGATACCTTTGGGAACATTGGTTAACATTTTCGATTTACGCTAATGCTCAAAAGCACGCTTTATTATCTTCAAAATCTCAATAGTGTTAACAGTAGGGCTGGAAAATTCGTATCACGTAAACACACATTTTTGATGAAATAATGTTCGAATAATCAGCATATTTTCATTGAAGGACGATACACCGAAAATGACCATCTTACAATTTGTCTATGCCCTTCGTATATAACGTTTACTTTTTTGCCTTGAATTATATATAAGTAGTAAGTGCGCCAACTGTTGATATGGCAAGTTAAACTTGAATAACTTTTGATGTGGACAACTTTTTCAATATTTTTGTTCGCAGGATCTTTATTTGATCTTTTTTATTTTGTGTCCATCATGTTTCGAATATAATGTTCAACAGATGATCGCCTTTATATTGAATGCAAAAAACGATGCACTTCCTC